>JASDQU010108320.1:863-15120 GCA_032191745.1 Picea mariana
CTCACCAGCATTTCAACTCTGCAAACTAATCTTCGTGATTAAGATGAGAATATATATAATTTACATATAACCACAAATAAATTTCACAATGTCATGTCCCCTTCTCTCTCTCTCTATGATCCCTACCCTTCTCTTTCTCCCACACTTTACTCTTCTTTGTCCTCTCTTACAAATTTTTTTCTTTTAGTCTTCAATCCATCATAAATTTTAAGTTCAACATCAAACTCTTGAAGTATGTCTATTTCATTATAATAGATTCACTTAATCTCTAATTTTGATTCAAGTTGTCAATATTTACAATAAATTATATTTATAATTTATGTCATATGCATTAAAATGAAATAAAATACTAAAATTATGTTCTTCGGTCATCAATATCATGTGTCCAATCTCCATCATAATAACCAATAATTTCCAATGTATCTTTTTAACTCATAATAAATGTGATACCATAATTAGTTGTTCTCGAAAGATATCTTATTTGTTTTCGTTGTAGCCTAGTCTTGTGGTTTAGGGTTGCTAGAAAATTGGATTACTATACTTTCAATATATGTAATATTAGGATTTTTACAAACCATTTCATGCATTCAAAAACCAATCACATTCTAACACATAATTATTTTCCTATAATCTAACTCATCATATGTCTTGGACACATTTCCTTTGATGAAATGTTGTACATATTTCAATTGGAGTACCCATTTCATTACACTTTTCCATATTGAATTTCTTAAGGATGTTTTCTATGTACCTCTTTTAAGTGACATGGATTTATTTCCTTCATCTATCCATTAAACTTGAATCCCATACAATAATGAATTTCAATGAAATATTTTTTTAGACTCGATATTTCGTTCTTACTATTAGGTCCAAGAATGACAATTTTAAGTTGAGGAATATATTTATATGCAACCAAGTAACTTCTTTTGAAATTCATATGGTAAGGAGCTTCGGAGTCCAAGTAACAACACTTTCAAAAGATAAAGATTATTGGTTTTATAACTACAAACATATTTTCTTGATCACTGCGATGGTGCAATAGCTTTAGTTTTCCTTTCTTATGATGCCTTGGAATACCAAAATGGAAACACCATTTCTCTTAGCATGCTCAAGGTCTTGGCTAATCTTAACCTTTTTTTTTTTGTGGTTGGTGCACATTATATCCAATCTTCTTCTTTTCTTTACCTCCAGCTCCCCAAAAAAAAGAGTTGTAGGAGTCTCATAGTTCATTCCTCCTCTTTCCTTTTGACTTCCTCTTGAAATAATGTTGTAATTAATTTTTGTAAATCTAATGCATGCTAAGTTCCAAACACTACAACTAACGTTGAATATGATTCTTGTTAACTTCCAAAAAAGTGACATAACAACATTTTCGATAATAGATTATCCACAAGTTGTGAATTGACCTTTGATATAATTTAGTTAATGCAGTATTTTATGCTTCAATATTCTTTCATCTTCAATTGAATAACTTTGTAGATACTATCTCGTATTTACATCATATGATTTATTCAAGTCTAATCACTTAATTCCATGTTTTATTCCATAATTTTGATTCACTTACATGTAAGATAACACTGTGACTCAAATTTAAAAATACCTAGAAGCAAGCTTTAGCATTCTATGTTGGCTCAATTCCCATGCTTTAAACTATCCCAATTAAATCCTCGTTTAGAAATTACTTCTTCATTCTCAAATTCCATAAGTGAAATTCAACACCATCAAATTGTTCCACAAGCCTTCAAGATTTCGTTGCGATAATTGTGGCCATGTTTATATGATTCAATTAATCTTTAAAATAATGCCCAATTTAGGAAAATTTCCTTCTTCCAAAATATTTGCAACAATTCTTTATAAATTTCTATAAATATGCAAAAAATTCTACCATAACAGCTTAGAAAATTTCTTATAAATTTAATTGAAATCTTAGTTGTACTTAAAATTTTAAAACTCACAAAACTATACAAAATTGTATTATTTCATGACATAAAACATATATTTATAGCATACTAGTCTTTCAATTTAAACCATTGATATTTATCCAATCTAATATGATCTTATCATATTCTCCTCTTCTTATATAGCTTCGTGTTAGAATCATGCTACCGTTTATTTTCCATATAAATTCCAATTGTTTCGTATATTTAGAGATTTTTGTTTTAACAATAGTGGCATTTAAATTATTGTACGAGGCTTATATGTTGTTGAAAAAAGATAAAAAAATATTGTCAGTTTGTATAGATGTTATATATATTGTTGAAGTGTTGATTAAATGATGATATAAATTAATTTTTAATAACATTATTAAAGATACTTTTTGAAGATGATATAATTTTTATAATGAAAAACAATTTTTACCACGACACTTTAGAAAATTTATTATAAATTTGATTGAGATTTTAGTTGTGTTTTAAATTTTAACTCTTTTTGAATTTCTTTGCAGTGTCTTATTTCAGCTTCTTCTAACAGTTTTCTTTCTTTGATACCATGTGAAAAATGTAGATTAAAAAGAAATACCTATTCAAGAAAGAAAACTAACAAAACTATACACAATTGTATTATTTCATTAAATAAGACATATATTTGTAGCATACTAGTCTTTCAATTTAAACCATTGATATTTATCTAATGTAATATGATCTTATCATATTTTCATCTTATTATATGAGCTTCATGTTAGCATCATGCTAACATTTATTTTAAATATAAATCCCAATTATTTCTTATATTCATAGACTTCTCTTTTAACAATCGTGGCATTAAACTTGTTGCAGGGGCCTTATATGTTGTTGACAAAATATAAAAAATATTGTTAGTTTGTATGGATGTTGTATATACTGTTGATTTTTTGATTAATCGATGGCATAAATTATTTTTTAATAGTGGCAATATTAATAGTGGCAATATTTTTAATAGGGAAAGCTTGTTGAAGAAGTTGTCCTGCTTAGCTTGTTGAAGATTGTCATGAACCTGTTGCTAGAGGGGTTGGATATGTTCAACCAATATAGATACATGATCTACCTAAGTGTGGGAGGACTCTGTCAGTGAAGATGCATCATGAAGAGTATGAAGGGTTCTATTATAACCTTGCTTACTGGGTAGTGTGGAGGCACCCCCGTAGGTGCAACAAGAAAATCTTTGTACTCTTATACAATTTTGTCGATCTGATTCTGTTGGATAGAAAGCTCTTGGGCTGAGGTTGTTGTGGTTGCAGTGTCCGTCTGTTCCCCTTCTAATCGGATTGTGAAGAGGCTAAAATTTGCAGTATGAGAGATTACTTTGTGGCATTGTTTTGGTGGGACAATAGTCAGAACTACCTCTGGTACCTTGTATAACTGACCCCGAGAGTAACAATGACACCACCACATATATGGTTGGCCTAATAAAACAACACAGACTTCCAGTGGGGAAACATCAAACAATACATCATCCTTGAAGGGCTTGATGTCGTAGGACAGGTGACACTTCTGGCTAACACAAAGATCTTCACCTTGGCGAAGCCACCCGATGTTGTATGGTTGTGAGTGTGGTGTTGTTGGAAAATAGAATTGCTTGACAACCTCTACTAAGATGATGTTCTTTTGGATTCCGCTATCAAAAAAAAAATGTAGTGGGGTCCCCTTCACCCACATTTGTGAATGGAAGAGTTGCTTCCCCTCCTCAAGATCCTCCATTAGTTGGATTGTTTCATTTGTGACAGTAGCAGTGGGTTCTGCATGAATGATCTATCTCCTTTTATTATTTTTTAAATAAGGGTCCAAGTCAAGGTTCGAATCTTTGACTTTGATCTCGGCCACCAATGACTGTATTGAGCGACATTCATGAGTATTGTGCCAAGGAATGTTGTGGAAATCACACCACTTTCCGGTGTCTTTCTTAGACTTTCCGTTACCCTTTTTTGCCTTCATCTAGGACTGGCTCTCTTGAGGTTGTCCTTCCTTGCTCTGTCATTCATTATGTGATTTAGAGTTTCCTTTTCCATGATTCTCCCACTTACTCAGATGCTTGAATTTATACTCAATTTTGACTGCATATCGATAAGAAGCTCCAAGTGAGGAGATGTCTAAGAAATCCATCTTTGTCTAGATGTACCTATGTAGACCACTACGGTAATTCAAAAATAGGTGTTGCTCAAAGTCTTTGATACCTATCTTTGAGCGCAAGGTATGAAATTTTTGGTGTACTCCAACACCATCTGGTCTCTTTTCAGATGCAGAGTTGTTCATATCATGTATTGACCATCATAATTTGCCACATGGTAGAACTCCTCCTTTAGGGAATCTACAAAGGTCGCCCAAGTGGATTCTCTCCCAAATAGTGTAGATTCATATGCGGTGTACCTCTCCTAGTAACCTTCCCACCAAGCTCTAACATGGGGAAGGTATTTAAGGAGTGCAAAGGTGATATTTTCACTTTCGGAAAATTTTTGGACTGAGTAATAACCTTCTAGCAGATTCAACCATTTTTCTAGAGCATCCTCATCTACCTAGACTTCAAATAAGTGGATATCAAAATTGACTTGTACCTTGAAGGGTGTCACACTTGCGAAATGATTTCTTTTCAAAGATGCCTCTACCGTCGCCATAGATAGTCTTCGAAGGATCTGAACGAAGTTATCCATCATCTCGTTTCTCTCTCGCACAAGATATTCATCGAGCAACATCTTGAAAGGATCTCCTACTATGTTATCTCTCTTTTATTCCACCATGGGAGGTTGCTTGTGATAGCGAGAGAGGTTTTCCTCAAATGAAACTAGCTTGAGACCCAAATCTCTATACCCTAACCTCGTCGGGGATCTTCTCTGATAAATAACAAGGAGAAGTCTGCTCTGATACCACTGATCCGAATTATTTTGAGAACGACATGGAGACAGAAATATAACCGAGATATAACAATGAAATACACAAAAATATAGAAGATAACACATAAATACAGTGAAAAGCAACTTCTATTACTGAATAAGATAGAAAAACATTGTAGAACACAAACTGGCAGAATGGGGTAGCCTATCTCTGAAAGAAAAGAGATGTTGGCTATGCTTCATTTGCAACAAGATTTACATCACACTCCATTGTTTTCTTAAAGGGACTCCTTCACCTCAATTATATATGAGTGAGAGGAGAAAAATTTCCATGATTCATGTTGGATAAATTGGACTAAGTTTGTAAAATGCCATAGGCATGTAAAACACTAGGACTTCCCAGATGGTCACCCATCCCAATACTACTCTAGCCTGAGCATGCTTTACTGAGGAGTTCTAATGGGCTCTGGTGCATTAACGCTATGTTGTAGGAATGTACATAAGACCATAGGGAAATTGTTACATGATGTCTATAATTAACAAATAAATATGACATTACATTCCATTCCCCATCAAAATGGTGAATATCATGCTTTATCAAAACCATAGGCTCAAAATAGTGATTCAGTGGAAAAGGTGGATGGCCACCGAGATCCAACTAGATCAAGTAACTAGTTACCCATCCAATCCTAGTATGTATCATTTTGGCACTTATGTATATTGTTAAATGAAATTTCAACTTGCAAACTTAATGTGAGAAGTGAATTTTCACAAGAGTTGAAGGAATATTATCCCACATCACTACCTTAAAAATGGGCATGATAGGATTAAATTAATGTATTATTTCCACAAATAGATAGGGTGATACCACCATGAAAAGGTGATACCACAAAAAAAAAAAAAGGTTAATACCCACCTGGGTAATGTTGAAAAATAAGTGACAAACAAAAGTTGAAGAAACTAGTAGATTTTTCACTTAGATAAAGTATGGGTGATGCCATAGTTGGTGAAGATAGTGTATCTACCTAACAAAGGGTAAACGATTGAGAACACTTTAAGATAAGTATAAATAGTATATAATGATAATGTATGACTTATAAAATGCTACCAGAATGGTATAACAAATAAATCCTAATCTAATAAAGAAAGAAATGGCTATATGTGAAGAGAAATAAGGTAAAAATCCAAAAATATAAATTACGGTGTTAAAAATTTACAACAGTTCCATATAATATTACATTTAACAATTTCAACTTTCTCATAATCAAAAGACTTAAAAACGTAGTTGAAATAATAAAAAGTATTCCATAATAATCCAAAAAGAGGATGAAAATAGTCCACAACCTGTCAATGTTTTATCTCTTCCATATGCCTCAAACCATATTCCATATTTGAACTTTCCTTTGACAAAACATTTTCATCTTCATTCATTTCCATGTATATATGATTAAAAGAGACAACATTAAAATTTGATTTGTAAATCTAGAGTTCATTGAAAATGGGCCTTACGATATATTTATCTAAATTATATTAACCCCTCATCAAATGTATCACATTCATTGAGGACCTACAAAAATTCGGAGTTTGTTGATTCCTTTTTATAGTTTACTTTTCATAATTTGAAATATCAACAAAATTGCAAAAGAAAATTTCACAATTCAATATAAAAAAAAATCGTCACAAATATGAAAACTCTGGTATATGATGTCCTCCTCCTGGACCCAAACCTATCTATAATGTGTCCCTACAAAAAAGAGATCCTCTTCATGGATCCAAACCTCTCTAAATTCGTACCTACAAAAGTTGCAAGCAATCAATATGGATTAATGGATGAATTGTTTTAAACACATGAACATTCTTATGGCAGCAAGGAAGATAAACAAAAATTACATAAAGATATTGATGCAAAAGTGCAAATCAATGATGAAATTTGTAAAAGATGACTATAATAGAAAATGTAATAGAAATTGGAATCAGACGTCCTATGAGATGTTCTCTTTATTTTAAAAGCAAAGAAACCTTCATCTAGATCATATATTATTGTTTAATTATTGTCCTAATTTGAAAGATTTTTCTCTTGGAAATTGGAATTCCTATATAAATGAGACCAAATATGAAGGAACAAATGTTCAGTAAATGGATTTCATCTTAGCCTAGTGACTCTTTATCCTTTAATAAAATAAGACTAAATGTGCACAAACAAATCCTTTGTTGAATTCTTGATATATTTGACAATTAGGTAAAGGGACATGCCATATAAGCATATCTATAATCATATCTATAAGATTAATACACGATGAATATAACTACAGATTTGATCATGGGTATATCTTATTTGTAACTAGTCATGTAACTGATTATAGGAATATGGTAACTAGTACCAACCAAGGTAACTAGGAATAAGGCAACTGATTAATGATTACATGAATAAGGTAATAAGGTAACTAGTAACTTGCAACTGATTAAACTATAAAGCCAACAATGATTAAGAAAAAAAAATTGTAATCTAATAATGAAGAGGAAATGGGAAATATTTTGGTAGAAACATAGATGAAATAGGTTGATTTTCAAAAAGAACTAGACAATCTAGAGTTAATAGAGAAAAATTTGACCAGTGCACACAAAGAAATGGGAACTAATGAGAAAACAAAAAGAACAATGGACAACCAATTTGGAAACTTATAGAGTAATGATCCCACAAAGTACAATAAACATAAATACATCAAGATGAGGACCTTCAAGACATCTAAGAAACATATATATTAGGTATGTAAAGTAGTATCTTTGTAACATCCCGTTCTTACGCACACATGATTTGACTTCTTCTTTGAGGACACTTCCATGTAAGTGATCCAGTTTTGTATATGGTTATATGTTTCGTTTATGGATTTCGATGATGATGTTTATGGATTATGATGTTATGTTATTTGATATCTATGTATAGATAGTTGTTATTGAATGGTTTCTCCTGAGTGTGTGGGACACTTGACATATTGAGGATGTCGATGGCATCAATGGATCTCCTTGGACTCTGGACTGAGTTGGGGAGTGGACTGTATATGGTTGGTTATTTCTATTTATGCATATGTGACATATGATGAGGTATATTATGATGTCGTTTATGGATTGTTGACAATGTTTCATTGATGTATGTAGTATGACGATTGCTTGCTAATCAGAATCACAAAAGGTGTAAAGGGGCTATGCACAACAACCATATATTGAGGGAGAGGTGTGGCAGAAACCCTACCACAACCTACTATCACTCTCCTAGTGGCTCAAATTGTAGATTATTGATTACCTAGTTCGAGAGATCCACGTTGTCATGAGGGCAGACTGAGACAACCGCTCATGAATATTCTAAGGGGCATGCAATAAGGCAAGATCCTTATTCCTTAGAGGCCCTTAGTCTCTCACAATTTTGTCTGATGGAGTATTGACTTGAAGGGTTGAAAAACTATCAAAATCAGTCAAAGGTAAGTGGCACCATTGGAGTGCGTAGTACGTCTTGAAGGGCATGTCATGTAAATACAAATTGAACAAAGGTGAGTGACACCCTTGGATCACGTAGTGCGTCTTTTAGGGCACATCACGTACATAAAAATTGAATAAAGGCGAGTGGAACCCTTGGAGAACCAAGTGTGTCTTGAAGGGAATGTCATGGTTTAAAAAAAAAGGTGAGTCAATGAACCTAGGTTGCCTAGAAAACTTAGAGAAAATGTTAAACCTATAAAATCATGAACAACGTCGAATTAATTAAGTAATTAATTGATTAAAGACTGAATTTATTTCCCTAATGGTCTAAGATTTGGGAAATATAAAAACTAACTAAGCCTAAGTCTAAGTAAATGAGAAGACAAAAACGAAATTACAAATTAGATGAAACAAGAAAAAGGGTAAACCAACTAAAGAGATTAAGGGAGATGAAATAATATAAAGAATTAATTCAATACACATGTGTGCATAAAATACCAAATTAGAAATTAAATTAAAAAAGGAATAAAGCATGAAAGAATGCCTAAGCATAGAAGGGTATCTAGAGTCTAGTATAACTAGGAGATGTTCCCTATTTTAACACAGCTCCGTTTTAGAAATGCGTCGGTCATAAATGGGAAATAAAGGGAATAAAAGGACAAATAGGAAAATGACAAATATGAGTGATTTTAGGAGCACTTTTTGGATGGGTGAGGGAAATTGACATTGAATTAAATTAAATAAGTGCAATTATTGGTGCAACTAAGGGAATGGGTGTCAACTTGTCAACTATACGGGGGGAATAATTCCTAATTAATTTTTAAATTAAACAAATTAAATATGCGAATGGAAAGTGGTCACTAAGAAAAAATCTATAAAATTAATGGCTAAGAAGATGAATGGATCATGACTAGTATGCATAAGGTTATGCTACTGGGATTTATTTGACTGATTTTTCTTGTGAGAGTTGCGATACCTAGCTCGACAAAGAGAGTGGTATCTCGACCTTGCGATGCAAGCTGGGAGCTAGAGTTCTCTAGTTGTGTTTTTGCGTGGCCCCTTTGCGGCTCAAGGGGCTAAGGGGAAGAAGAGTACTCCTATCGTTGGCTCTGAGGTACCGGTGAATTCCTTGGATTGGAAACTGAAAGAGCTTGGTGCAATTTCGAGTGGAGATCTTCGTCATTATCAATCCTCGTGGATAGAATTTTATTGGTTACGGTACTCCATCTTTATATTGTGGTTTAAAAGTTAAAAAAGTTGTGTAAATGCCTGCTGAGAAAAATTGATGTTACGAGTTATATGTCGAATTTTAAATTGAAATTTGGTTAATCTCGCAAGTCATGTTGTGCAATGGAAATTCATGTTCATGTTTTGTACTGTAATTTTAAAATGAAATGGGTTATATGTCGAAATCTTAAATTGAAATCTGTTATATGTTGCAATTCATGTTCTGCAGAGAAAATCTATGTTCATCGATTGGCGAGCAATGCCAGCAGAGTAAATCTGTGTTCATCGATGGGCGAGCATTTTTCTTCTACGCGCTTGATCTCATGAACCATGATCCCATCTGTAGATACCTCAGTGAGGGACAATTACCAGGTTATCAAAATCTTTAAGATCGAGATCTCTCCCTTCTTAGCTACACTTTTAGGTGCATTGTTACCATCGGAGCTTGTTCATAAAAACGGGAACAAGACATGATAAAGGATTATTTCACGAGTCTGTACGTTCTTTGGAAATGGACTGCAGGGTCGAGCTAGAAGAGGGATTGACCCCGGGTATGCTCATATTCATAAGCTGTGTGGAGCTTTGCATGCAGCCTCAACCCAACCGTTTCCTTGAAAACTATGATTTCCCTTCCTTCCTCAACATTGATCGAGCCACGCGTCTTAAAACTTTTCAGAACTGTAATTCAATTTCCTCCTCAGCGTTGGTGTATCCAAGCATTTTAAACAAGTCTGGACTAAGTTGCCCTATCTTCCTCCAGGCTGGAATGGTCTCTCTGCATCATATAACGTTGGGTTGGGTCTCCTACCACCGTGTATAAGACTGATTGAGTGAGATACAAGGTATGAAAAGCAACAAAGCGTATGTGAAAAGGAAGAGAGAGACATGTGAATACAAATCAATTTATGAGTTGAGGTATTTGTTCACTGTGGTTGGGTGGTATTATTGCCAGTTTTTACTCATTGGTGAACTGTGAGGTATTTAGTTTGGTGCTGATAATTTCACGTTGTGGCAGTGGAGATCTGGTTCAAACCCCAGCAACCCCAATAATTCCTTCTAAAAGGTTTTAAAAATACTATCAACTCTGTATGCCCACTGTGGGGCTCGAACCCACAACCACAAGGTTAAGAGCTCCATTTTAGTTATCATTGTTTCAACTTGAGAGGGCATGGAGAGTTCCCTTAGCTTGAGGGTATCCTTCCTAATTAGTTTATGCTTTCTTAAGCAATTTATCTACCCTCTTTTGTCATTGTATACTTAGTGTTAGGAATGTGACAACTATTTGGATAAGGCGGTTTTGGCTGACCAAGTTTTGAGGTAGATTTATTGCCTCTTGTTGAAACCACTCAGCTAAGATAGGGGAAACATTTAATGTTTTCAGTTTTGTATAACTAAATGAGACATTGTATAAATATGAATGCCTTAGAGACATTTGAGGAGAAAGGGTTGCTAGCCCTCTCCCGGGCTGCCGGTTGCATATGGTTGTTGTAGTATCCAGGTTATTTCTGCTAATAGAATACCTTTCCATTGTCTCGTGGATGTTTCCCTCACTATGAGGGTTTTACCACGTAAACATTTGTGTCTCTTATGTATGTTTTAATCTGTGCATATCTTGTATGTTGATCTCTATGGGTTAAATGGTCCAACAACTGGTATCAGAGCGTCAAGGTGGAGATTCGCGGTCACCATGAAGAATCGTTGCGTGGATAAACCATATGGAGATCACAAAAATCGCATGCACGATAAATAACTTGTTACTATTGTTTGGAAGGTGGGGTCAACTAATTAAGCAGCCATTAGAAGGTAGTCACAGGAAGAATCTGAGAGCCAAGGAGAAAGAGAGAACGCAAGAAGATGACAATCATCAGGGGTTTTTAATCCGAGTTCTTTGTTTTCTAGTCTGGACATGGCTTCCACCACAGAGGCTGCTCCTATTCCTGTTATTTTTTGTTTCTCCTAAAGCTCCAACAAACATAATCCATGAAGGCGGAGGCTGAGCTGGTGAAAATATCAAAGTGCGGATTTGAATGAACTTGTTGCTAGATTTGTGTAGTTGATTGAAGAGCCGGTGCGAGCATGGAGAGAGCCCAGTCATGAAAGAGCTAGATGTGTTTTGGTGGAGTTGTGAAAATCTTTCTCGACTTTCTTTCTGTTGTTCATTCTATTCTTAGCTGAGATGCATATGGAGGCCACTTCTAATCGTATGAGTGTGGCTATGCCCACATGGATACCCAAATCTGGTGTTTTTTCTCTGGTTTTATTGATGGAGGACATGTTGGTGGTCGGGCGTGACCCGCACGGGTTTCAAACCCTAGTTATGGGGAGGTGCAAGAACGGGGTCATGGTCTTTGCTTTCGAGAATTGCACATTGGACCTTATTGAGGCGACCTACGAACACAAGGTGAGCCATGGTGAGATTGTTATCGTGGATAAAGAGGTAGTGGACCAAGGTTTATGTACCGTGTATGTCTCTACGTGAGGAAATGTGATAGTTAAACCGTGTGGAAACCCTCTATTGTAAGAGATAATTGTTCTGTAACAACCCTCTGCTATTCGTTCTTCCGTAAGATGGAAATCTCCCCCAGTGCTTGGCTTCGGTGAATTTCTTGGATCGCTTAGTAGAGGAATGAGCGTGAGTGCGCTCTTTACTCAGTTTTTTGAGCCCTCAATCTATATTTATTCCATTGTGAAGGGGACTTGTGTCTACATAAAGGGGAGACGCAAGTTGCTTTAGAGAAGAGTGTACCAATTGTGGAAGGTGGAGCTGCCACTTTACATTATGGTGGAGCTAGTTGGAGTGGTTTTGTTGGTGCAAAATGTAGGCTCAACCATTGACTGAGATTGTAAGGTCCTATCTAATAGATCTTAGAAATTCATAAATTTAAATATAACATTTCTATTATAATTGTTTAGCAAAATATCATCAGCAAAATAACAGTTTACAGTTTACTACTCAGCAAAATTCAAAATGGGCAGCATGATATAAATGATATATAAAGAAAAAAAAACATATACAGCATAGTAAAATAGTGAACCATCATAACGATAATGACATGCCATAAATATGAACATAAATACCTTTCAGTGATGTTGTTTCCCCAACTCCATCTGTCCTCGCTGCTTTGCTACCCGAACTCCCACCAAGCTGCTCTGACCAAACTCTGCCCAAAACCAAATCTTTCCTCCCTTCCAGCTAGGAACAGAGCCTATCTAGCTCCCTATCTCCAGGATTCTATGAGGATTCCTGGCCCCCTGAGCCCAAAACTCCCAGCGACCTGGTGCACCCCTGTAACAATCCACCCAAACTCCAAAACCTGAAAATACCAACCAGGAAATGCAGTCTCTAATCTCAAATAATGCTTCCTGTTCCTCCAAATTTCCAAAAAGTCCCCTTTTTCGAATGCCTCTCCCCCTCATATCCTCTTCCATTCACCACCTCCTACCCTCCTTTAATTCCACCCACCTTATCCTTCCATTTAATATCTTATCCCTCCATTCAATGCTTCATCCCCTGCATACGTAAAGTTTTATAATAATGAATTAAAAGTTATTAAGTATTTAATTCTTTACCCTAAACATTAAATGTGTTAATCAATTAATTAATTAATTAATCAACATATATTAAACAATAATTAATTAATTAACATTATCAATAAATAATCATTATTTAAATAATACACATTAAGACATTTAATTATTTAATTAATTATACTTGGTAAATCTTAAGCAATCATTTAGCTAGGGTTGTTACATACACCCACCCTTCAAGAAACTTCATCCCAAAGTTAAAGTATTTTATGATACATGGGAAAAGAAACATGGTTCACACATTCCTAACAAATAACCGACATTATTAGTAAATAAGCCAAGAAACTCATACATACTAGTGTACATGTGCAAGATATACATGTGTAGCTAGTACATACAAGTCTCGTTCATGTACTAATATCAATAACTATCATTTCTATAGTAATTTCCATATGTATCTAGTCCATTCAACAAGACTATTCATTTTATAAAAGAATAAACCAATCAAATGTTTGTGAAATCCTTTAATCATAATTATCTAGTTCAACAATGTTATTTAGACAATTGTAGTTTAGTTACATAATTATGAATATTCATATATATACACATTTTATTTTCAGAAGGAAAAACAATAAATTCCACCATAAGACAAATCTCCATACACTCTCAACTATTTCTACTCATCCTTCCTCCCTAACTTACTTCCATCTTCCATTCCTATCCTTCCTTTGTTGGACTATCTTGGAGCGTCAACTTTATTGACCTAACTCCAAATAGAACCCATAAGCGGAAGTGTCACTATCTTGACAAAGCTTTCCCAGCAGGCAATTGACAGTCATCATCACACATCTAGGGGAGCATGAGCTAACATCACCCTCTCATGACTTTAGGTTTTAGAGGATACACGGTGGGAAATGCCTCCACCCCTCATAATCATAACTAGGGTCCACACCCTACAATGGAATATACAGTGGCACCATGTTGCTGGGAGTTTTGTCATCATCTATTTGGTTTTGGGCAGTCTTACCACCTGAAATCATGCACTGGTCCACATATCATAGCAATGCATCCAAACCAATATAATTTCACATACAAAGATTCATACCATATTGTTTTTCGGCCAATGTTCATGACATCCACTTTCATCATCATTATCCCTTGGCTATTTCATAGCCCATAACCTGCAGATTAGTCTGTAACACAAACTCATACATTTCTATGCATTAT
>JASDQU010108320.1:24578-48051 GCA_032191745.1 Picea mariana
TGTAATTTTGTTGCATGGTTTGTCCTTTAGTTCTTGTGAATCGCCTGGCGATTCGTGTCTGCTTGCTGGGACTGCATTTTTGACCTAAATATCTGTTTTCTTCCTCTCGTGAGTAGACTGCGTTTTGTGTTATTGAGGGGCGTCCCTTGACCTGGGCGTTTATTTTTGATTGGTGCATGTGTGTCTTATCGCTTCCACGATCGAGTGCAACCCTATCTCTGTGTGCATTGTACTGTTGAGCGTTAATTCTACGTTTAATTTTGGAAGGGGGTGTTTGCCCAGATACATGTCTTCTCTCTGCGTTTTGGTAAGGCGTTTTTTTACCACCGTCCAAGATAGTAATTGATTTTTTTTCAGCAAAATAAACACCCATAAGAGTATCCAAGAACAAGCCCATTTGAAAGTTGTTGTTTTTCCTAGTTGTAATATACAAAATCAGTAGAATAATGTGAAAAATTATGAGTGTTGTTTTGTACATATTGAAAGGAGCATGCAAGAGGTGATAGGAACAAATATGATGGATCAATTTTCATTGGATGTGCCATGTGATTTGGCATCGATTCCAAATTTGGTAGAGTTAGGTACCACCAATTTTTGGCAGGGACTTAGGCTGTTGGATACGGGTATGAGGCAAGTGCCAAAGAAGTGGCTAGCAGTTGCTATGGTGTTGGATATGATGATGTTGTTGGTAGTGGTGTCAATGGAAGGTGAGCATGGCATCTCCAAAGGACAAGCAATGGGAAGGTGCAGTCGAGGATGAGAGAGGTGTTGGTAAATGGAATCAATGATAATGGTAGTTGTCATGTGAACATTTATTTTAATGGAGTTGTAAATTTTTTTATTTTTTTATATGTAACTGGGCATATGGTTATAAGACCTTGTTAGGATTTTGTACCCCTATTTTTTAACCGGTTAATTCTAGACGTAGACTTAGGGGATAGGGGGTGGGTGATGAGTCATGTTAGTTTCCCGTGGTTTTATGTCCATGTAATCATATGTAATAAAGCCTGCTTAAAGGCTAGTTGTAACTCCGTTATAAATGGGCCTGGAGGTGAGTGGTGAATGTTTACTTGGCCGGCTTGGCCGGATTTGGTCAAGGGGATGTTCATGTTAAGGTGGAGCCAGGACTCCATTGAAAGTTTCCCGGAGGTGAGTTGTTGTCACACTCACTTGGCTAGCTTCGTCTATTTTTTGGTGAAGGTCTCGAACACAGTGTTTGAGGTGGAGTGTTGAAGGTGATTAGGATCGTGACATAAGAGTTTTTTGCAAAGATCAAGTAATTCATTGTATGGGCTAATGGTACCTAGGCATTTGGTACATGATGTTGATTCCTTCATGGTGAGCCGAGATTTACAAGAAGTGGGAATAACTATGGTATTCACTATCTTGGTAATTAAGTAGTTGAAGATATGCTTGTTGCAAGCACAAGCATGGTTACAATAAATGAGTTCTCTCAGTTGGCTTGGACGTTCAAGATGAAGGATTTGGGAGAAGCAAAACAATGTTGAGCATAGAAATTCACAGAGATGGGATTGATGATAAGTTTTGGGTTATCCCAACTTGAGTAAATGGTAACAATACTTAGGAAATTCGATATGAATGATGTGAAACTAGTAAAATCCTTTTAGAATCTTTCTTCAGGTTTATGTCCAAGAGATGTGGAAGAATAGGGTTACATGTCTCGTGTATCGTATGCTGGTAAAATGTATAAGTTTGTGATGAGAAGATCGGATATTTCACTTGTAGGGATTTGTCAGTGTTCACATGATAAATCCAGGTGGAACAATGAAATGGGTTCTTCGGTTTTGGAAGCAATGGTATCACCTATCTTTATCTTGCAATAAGGTGATGAATGGACAATGGCATGACATCAGGTAAATTGTTTTCAAGGTGAAGATTGTTAGGAATGTGACAACTATTTGGATAAGGCGGTTTTGGCTGACCAAGTTTTGAGGAAGATTTATTGCCTATTGTTGAAACCACTCAGCTAAGATAGGGTAAACATTTAATGTTTTCATTTTTGTATAAGTAAAGGAGACATTGTATAAATATGAATGCATTAGAGGCATTTGAGGAGCAAGGGCTGCTAGCCCTCTCCCGAGCTGTCGATTGCATATGGTTGTTGTAATCTCATGGTTATTTCTTCGAATAGAATACCTTTCCAGTGTCACGTGGATGTTTCCCTTACTCTGAGGGGTTTACCACATAAAACTTTGTGTCTCTTGTGTATTTTTGAATCTGTGTATATCTTGTATGTTGATCTCTGTGGGTTAAATGACGCAACACTTAGGAAGATCTAAGGTCAGTTGACATTGCGAGGTCAACAAGTTTTCTAATTTAAAAATCTCATCTTCAGTGTCATTTGCTTCCTAATACCGGAAAGTGGCCTTTACTCTTGACTTGGAATTCCTCAATTTTAACCTCCTGAGGGAAATTAGTTATGGCACTGAATTTTTACTGTGCCTGGTTGAATTCATAGATTAAACTGGATCGCATCTAATGGATTGTAAGAAGATTTATTCTTTGCTTCTTTTCTTAATTGGATTTATTTTATAGTTGTACTAAGAAGAGAGAGGAAGGGTAACCTTGAGTTCCCTGGTGGTTGTTAAAAGGAATTTTGGGTCGCACCTTAAAAACTAATTTTGGGACTCTTGTCTTAGGCGGGAAGTTCTCACTTTCATTGAATAAGAATTGTCCTACTTTAAGTATTCCCTTCCCATGCTTGTTTAATTTATAAAAGAAGTTTATATTAGTTAGTAACTTATGACTTGAATCACGGGGATGAAGGGTTGGTCTTGGTAGATAGATCTAGTATTGAATTACCTTTAAATGAATTTCATTTAGTTTACTCATGCACCCCGATTTCATGTTATGGTGTGACTATTTAAGAAGTTTTATTACATGTGCATCCTTCTAATAATGTTGTTATATTATTGATTAAGATTTTTAATCACTTGCATATTTTGAATTAAGGTTGATCTCACATGTGCCTTTAGAATAATTGACATTTTATGGTTTAAGTAAAAATCTTCTCTTGCGCCCTAAAATAAAGTACAATTCTCTTGTGTCTGAAGAATAATGATGTATGGCTGATGAATTTAATAATTGGATTTCTTGCGCATTAGAATAATGATGGATGTAAAATGAGTTTAGCTTGATTACTCACATGCATTTCATTAATGGTGAGTCATTATTAGTTTAGTAATAAAATTTAATTGCACACATTTATTTAGGTGGGCATGTGATGTCTTCATCATTATTCTCTTGCACCTAGAATTTAATGTTAATTAATATTGCATCATCATTTTATTACATGCATGACTAAGTTAGTGACTAGTTTTCTCTTGTGTCTATACATAAGTTGACATGTAATTTTTCTAGAACCGTCTACTCTCACGTGCAACCAATATTTAAATGTTCATGTATGATTGATAACGATACTGATTACCCTTGCACCATGATTAATTGATGAATATGATTGATGGATTTATATAGTTGATTATTGGGCTTGTTGTTAGTGGGATGTAGACACCTCCTTGTTCCTCATAACATTCTCCATCCCCGAGACCTTAAATGGTTAAAATCAATTGGAAACTGGGCTTGAGCATTGCTTATGTGTCCTTGAGGTCCTAACCTTGCAAGGTAGGTTGGGAAGGTAGTCATTTTATATTTGTTACTTCATTGAATGTTGTTGTAAACTTTTTCAAGATGATTATGATGTGATGACATGATACATTATTTATGTTTATGTGTCACTATATTCCTTTGTTGATGCATTGAATGTGTTGTTAGTATTTTCCATGATGAGTAGTTGGTATTGATTTTACTTATGATGTTGTTGATTAGGCACTGTTGTGATTATGTGTTGATGTTAATTTCTTAATAAAATAAAAAAAATTCCTTTTGTGCTTCTCTTTTTCTTAGGTGTAACAGAGGGCCATTACACTCTTCATTCCAAAGGATTCCATAGACGAAGAATTGTAATAATTACTTAAAGAAAACAAGAAGGAAAAGTCTAAAATAATGAGCAGCTTGACCAAGAGACAAAAGGAAAAAAATTATAAATATAAAGAAATTTGGAACATATGAAAGGATGGAGTATAATAATTTCCTCAAATATAATTACAAATGAGGTTGATCTAGTTGATAATTTGAATAACTTGACACTAGATCTCATTATTCAATACCAAGAAGCTATATAGAGGAAAACAATATTCTAAGTTAGGTGGTTGGAAGGAATGATTACAACTATAGATTAGAGTAGAGATGGAATAATAAAAAAAATATGAGAAGAAAGGATAGTGATAGAAAAACTAGAGGATAAAGAAAGAGAATGGTTCCATGGTTCCTCCCCTTTCTCCCATAAAAACACAAAACCTGAGAACATGAGACACTACTGCACTAGTAGTGAGGATTGTTCCTATTGTCTAAAGCAAGACTTGGTTATGTTATTTTCCAACTCTAAAATAAAAACATGGGCTCAAAATTAGAAAAAGCAATTGAATTGGAACTTGACATAAAAAGGAAAAGAAAATTATTGTGTTATCATATTGCAGAATGGATATTCATCACCTACTAAGGATGGAATTATGAGTGATCTCAACCTGACCATTTCTCAGGTACAACTCTTTATCCTTATAGAATTACTTAGGTCTTCATTTTGAAGTTACATTTGTAGATAAATCTATGGATTTTGACAACTTGGATGGTAAATTTGACACATTTGTGTTTATTTGGATCACTATTCAATGTTGGTGCAATGATTGGAACATTAGTCAATAGGATAATAGAACACTATATTGGAAGAAAAGGAATATTCACTTATGATCTCATGCTTATTTGTATACACTTTATCTTTACATATAATCGTATGTTATTTTCCTTCAAATTTCATGGAATAGAAATTGCTTGGAGATTGTCATACTCATATTGCTCTACTATGGAGGTGTGTTTCCCTATTGTTTATCGATTCTACACAAAAAAGTTATTGTGTGATAGGAAATGGAATAAGGATAAATGTATCTCATTAGTAAAATGGAAGAGTCTATCCAAAAAAAAAGTCTAAAGCTCATTGGGAGCTCAAAAATCCACATTTGTTTGGGAAGGCACTAGTGTATAAAATATATATAGAGAGAGAGGTTAATTACTAAAAATTGTTACTAGTAGTTGATCATCATGAAAAATTACATAGAGACCAAATATATTGAATCTTGGAGTAATTACTTAATGAAATGAGACCTAAATGTCTCTATTTTCTGGAAATCATTAGTAAATTATTTCCCCTTCATTGGAAGTTTCCTAGGTTGGAGGATTGGAAATGACTTGAGAGTAAACTTGGTACTTGACCTGTGGATGGAAGAAAATGAAGTATACAATAGTTTTGAAGACCTTAGAATAATGTTGTATCTTAAAATATGATTTCACCTAGTAAATTTATGTCATCCAAATATTGGTAATTTATAGATAGTTGGATGTAGAAAGGGGATAGAGTTAGAACATAAAGGAAGATATGAAAAATAAAAGAGTTTGTGCAAGAATGCATTGGTAAAAATCCTCCCTCCACCTAACGGAGGAAGAGGATGAAGAATTATGGATAGTCAATATTGTCAAATGATGATACACTACAAATTTGGGTACTGTGTGAACTTCCCAAAGGCATAAGAAGAAGAGAAAAGGTGGAAGTGAGCATATCTATGGAAATTGATATCCCCGTGAAAATTGGAAATTTATTGTGGCTTTCCCTCAGAGATAAAATATTGACATGGGATTATTTGTCGAGGAGGTTTTTCAATGGTCCAAATATGTGTTTCTTGCACAAAGAAAGGGGTGAAATAATAAGTTAAATATTCATTGGATGTCACTTCTCTAAAACTCTATGGGAAACTACAAATATTTTGACATGATGTAAAATGAATTGGACTAAGTAGAATATTGAGGGAGACTAGGAGAAGAAAGTTGATGAAAAATAGGTAATGAAGCATTTGACTCTCCCAAATGTAGTTATATAATCAATTTGGTTTGCTAAGAGGAAAGAAATATTCCAACATATTTCTCTCTACCCCACAAAATTTTTTCATATGATCAAAATTTCCTTTAATTATCTACCCAAGCCCAAGATAAAAAATGATGCATAGAAAAATCACTAAAGTTATAATTAATAACAATTGTGCTTAGAGGTTTTTTTATGGAGAATATAAGGGTAATATAGGATCATGTGGTGTACGAAGTTTCCTCTATTATAACATGCACTACATATCTAAAAAATACATATAGTCACTAACTATTAAATAATGCATTAGAAAGGAAAACAAACCTATCCATTAATGTGTATATTGTTTGGAAGGTTATAGCACCATTGTTTCCTCATGGGTAGCGAGTTTGTTTGGAAAGAAGTCAATGGGGAAGATGTTCCTAAAATATTTTAAAAGAGTACCTTCCAACCTTTGATTGTTTCTCCTCTTCCACTCTCTCCTCCAAGTTGGCCTATAAGACATTGAAAATGCATATAGAGAATATTGTAAGTACTTATATTGAAAAAAAACTAATAATTCCAATCAAATTATGATGCATCAAATCATAGTTACACACTTGCAGATATTATTGATACTTGTGAAACACCAACTGAAACATTTTCCGAAATGGAAGAAGAAGGCTACCACATACCCAAGGTTCCCTCCTAGTTACCATGAGATTTGAAAATTTGAATTGTAAGTTATTTTTTTTTACATAAAAATTTATAATGACATTGCAATTTTCTTAAATAAAAAAGTTTCAAGCATGCATTTATACACGTGAAGTAGAAAACTCTGAAAAATATCGCATTCCTATTGACCCTAATTCGAAAGTTAATGTTGGATCATTTAACATCCGAGTGAACTACAATAAATAAACATAACACCTTGTGTTAATTCAAAAGTTGTTATGAAGTGGATCGGATAACAAAAGAATTATCATCGAATGCATTAAAAATTTGAATTGATTCTAATACATAATGATCCCATGCCCTCTTTTGCATGCCCTATTAATTCTTGTCAACCACTGCAATTGTTTTTTGTATAAGCCCATACATATTCCATGCTCATGCAGTCTATCTCATCATCTGTATTATAAACAAATATTTCACAGGAATTGGATCAAACTCTATTTTTTTTCGAACCAACATCAATACCAATAAGAGTTAAATTTATAATATCTTCTATTGCATCCCTCATGTACTTTCCAACTTGTGAAGTGGCCTCCATCTCTAAGGTAAAGAAACCACCCTTGGTGGATGTGATACCAAGGGTGTCGGAGGTCTAATCAATGATGGATATCAAAATGCACCTCTTTGATTATATGTTCAAACTTTACCAACACCATAATACTTGGATGGTAGGTCAGTATAATCTGGGTGCATATTCTCAAAAAACTCTTCTTAACTAAATATCGCAAAATAATATGAAACATCATCATTTCATGGAAATCCACCATATGCTTCCAAAAATCGATCATAAATATGGATAACAATGTTAGGGTGATTGAAATATTTCACCTTCAACATCGATCACTTTGGTCCTTACTTAAAATTAAACAATGATTTTGATTTCTCTTTGGAGACCCTTTTCTCTATTTCGGATGATTTATCAGGGCCCATCATTGCTTTCTTGTGTCTCCTCATCATATCAATGAAAGTGTTGGTCCTTGGCCCAAGGTTCTTATATACATCAATGATGCTTTCAAAATAATGAAAAACAACCTACAATTTTTTTTCTCTCAACAGGGAGATCCATTTGTTGAATATTCTACTTCAACATTGCCTGGTGGGATGTGAAGTTTTTAAGGGTAATTTATTTAGTAGTTCCTTCCCAAGGAAGGACCTCGCCAATGTTTGAGGGATAGGTGTTAATAGGTATGTAATATTCATTCTGATGAAAATGCACCTTTGTTTCACCTTCACCCCCACTTTCCACTTGATATTCACCCTCTACTTCATTACTTCCCCCAACATTAGCAGAATCCTATACAAATTTAAAAACATTTGCATACAATTGAGACAATGCAAAAAAAAATGTCAATATGCACTTGATCTATATAAAAATTTAAAATCAATTTACCATCCATATATTGTTGATGTGATTGGGGGTGTACATTGGTTGAAAAGGGGGGGAGGGGGATGTTTGTTCAATATTCAATGATTACAACTCCCCTCTAAATAATCACCACCAAAGGATCACATTGATTCTTCATGCAATGTATCACCTATTGCATCACCTCCACATGATTTTTCTCTCTCTCGTGCAATACCTGAAGGGATTTAGATGAATTTAGAAGTCTTCTAGACTAACTAGATATCCTTGTTTGAATGAACTCCCTTGATTCACTATTTTTCCCTACCTGACTAGGGTTCTCAGTGAAACCAAGGGTCCCTCTATTTATTTCAATGGACTACCTAAAGTGTCTGGATCCATATATATTATATATCTATACAAATATGCAAATGTATAACAACAAACAATTGTATGTGTCACAAGAAAACCGTGTTAATCAATTGACGATATTTTAATTTATGCCAAACCAATTCCAGTCTTCGTCTAGTGGCTATTCATATTGGAATTCCAAAATGTTAATCCCAATTTTATTGGTATATTAAGAAAGGTATATAACTTGAAACATTGAATATTTCTATAATAAAGAGCATGCTACCATTTGAGCAACCCCATCAATCATACACACTAAGAAACATGCCCCTAAAGTGCAAAAGCATTACTTGACAATGAAACTAACCTATGAAAAGATAAAGGGGAAATTGATTTCTCGATTGAACGGTTTGAATGTCGATGTTGATGAAGAGAATTATTAGTAAATTATTAAATTTATTGGATCAACTATTTGTTTTCCCCTTCCTTTTTGGTGAATTGGAGAACTTGCAAAAAAGAGGATGCTTGGTGGTGGATGGATTTGTGAAATATTAAGAATAATATTAAACCAAAGGTGTATATGTGGTTAGTATTGAGGAATGAATCATGAACATAGGTACATTCCACACTTTCAATGTGCATTTCAAGTTACATCAATAATTGAAGGAGTAAAAACATGCTCAAAGGTTTAGAAAACCAAGATTCTGAATCATCCTCTAATTGAATAATCAGGATGATAGAAGAATTCACATGGTGTTATCCAAGAGAAATAAGGAAATCATGTAATTTCAAGGTGACATATGTCAACGATGAATCAACAATGGAAGAAAATAGAACAATCTTTGATCCAGGTGGATATTGGTGGCTACCCACCTATTCCAGCTAGCTCCTTTTCACTGTTTATTTTAGCACGCTCTTCTGTAATCCTTTGTAATTGTGGGTTCTAAAATTTTGAGGTTGTCTGAATCACTACACAGCTTCCAGGTGGATATTTTTGGTCATCCACCTAATCCAACTTGCTTATTTTAGAAGTTTTCATTTAAGTACATATTTTTGTACTTCCGGGGCCGTTTTTAGGCCCTAAACAATATCTTTTTGGCTTTCCACAGTCAAACTATAGATGGAGTCAGATTTTGACAGAATACCATGTAGTTCTCGAAAATACCTTTCCAACAAGCCATCATACACCTAAAACAAAGGTCGTATGAAAAAGTTACGACCCTGGGAAGTTGAGGTACCAACTTACCCATCGAAGCCCACATAACGTTTGGTGTTTCATCTCCTAGGGCTAGATTTTTGGATGTGTAGGGTTTTGGAATTAATGAGTAATGTTAAAAAGGCCTCTGGAGCCTCATTGTAATCATTATACTCAGATGGATGAGCGTAGAAGCCACATCTCTTCTCAAAGATAACTACTACCATTCAGGCAAGTTGTTTTAAGTTCTACAGTTTTACAATTTCAACCTATTTTATTTATTCAATAGAAGTTCATGTTAACATCATATCTATTGTTGTTATTTGTATCTCTGTGTTTTTTTATTCAGTCTATTATTTATTTCATTTCACTCATAAATATGGATCAGTGGTATCATAGTGGTCTACTCTTCATTTATTTTTCTCTGTGCATGTCCTCAACAAGATCTAGGTACAAGAAGTTGGGACTCAAACCAATCGAGATTTTGCAAGGTCGGCCATGCCGACCCCGACCAAAAATCATGGGGTATAATAATAAATATGATGGAGTAGGAGATCCTTTTAAAAAAAAAATCGAGGAATCCCTTGTGCGACAAAGGAACGAAATCATGGACAGCCTTGCACAAATCCTTCGGTGGATGCCCACAAGGGATGCATCTTCATCAAGCAGCCATGCAACCCCCTTCAAGGTAGAAGTAAATTTTGATATTCCATTATTTGAAGGAACGATATATGCGAATGTTTTAGATAAATGGTTGAATCTGCTCGAAGGTTAGTTTTCGGTCCACAATTTTTTCTATAGGGAAAATATCACTTTTTTCACTCCTCAAGGTCGTTCCCCATGTTAAGGAATGGTGAGATACTTATTCTCAGGAAAGGGCCATAGAGGAATATACAATATTTTTAGATGCCCCCACATGGGATTCCTTCAAGGATTCTATTAAAGAACAATACTACCCTATTGCAAGCTACGAGGACCAATACACAAGATGGACTTCCTTGCATCAGGAAAGGGACTGGCTAGTAATAGATTTCACCATCTGGCTAGTATCAAAGACTCTAAAAAACATCTGGTCCTCAAGTACCAGGGTTTTCTACATAGATACATTCAAACATAAATGGATTTTCTAAACATCGCATGATTCGATACGACTTATAGATATGTTATCAAAATTGAGCATAAATTTAAGAAGAAGAGACGAGAGTTTGGATCTGCAAAATCCTCATAGCCAAAGCACGGAAAAGGAGGCCCCAACCCAAAAAACAAGGGGCAAAGAAAATATGGACAATCTCAGGAAAACCGGTCAAATCCGCAACACAAGATGGAAAATCACGAAATCAAGCATCATATCCAAGTGCTACTTCAAAAGGGGGACATCAGACCCAACTCCTCCCCCTGTGGAAGCTTGATTGTACTGGTGTAGAAGAAATACGAGACCTAGTGGAAAAATCACAGTGAGGAACCGGTACCCAATTTCCCAAATTGATGACCTTCTTGAAAAACTTGAGAGGGCCATGTTCTTCAACAAGATTGACCTAAAGTTTGGCTACCACCAGGTTCCCATCGAACCAATTGATGTATGGAAGACAACTTTCAAATATAAAGAAGATATATTCAAATGGATTGTCATGCCCTTTGACCTAACAAATGAACCAACAAATTTCATTAGGTTGATGGATTATTTATTGAGACCCTTCACCAACTCTTTTGTGGCGGTATATTTGGATGGCATCCTCATCTTCAAAATAACTTGTGAAGAGAACATGCAACATATTCAATAGGTTTTGAGAACTCTGCGGAAGCACAAGCTATATTCCAACTTGGAAAAATGCTCCTTTGTCATGAACAAGGTTCAATACTTGGTCTACATTAATGAGGAACATGGGGCACATGTGGATCCATATTAGATCCAAGTCATTCGTGACTGGCCATCACCAACCACACTAACCAAGCTTCGGAGCTTCTTGGGATTTTCCAACTTCTACCAATGGTTCATGTTAGGATTCTACCATATTTCATGGGCCCTCAGCCAGGTGACCATTGGTGGTGGCAAGGAAAAGTTCATGTGGGGGAAGGCACACAAATGAGTATTTGATGATATGAAGCATCGCTTGTGCTCAGCTCCAATAGTATCCTTACCTATTCTACAACAAGCATTCGAGATTGAGAGTGATGCATCCAACTATGTTGTAGGCACAGTTCTTGACGCAGTGCCCCTACCTTAGTAGGGTCTGTTGACCTCCTAGTCTTTGGATCTTCGAATTCTCAAGCCAAAATGGATTCTTGGTCCCTGATGGAACCTTAGACACTTAAAAACCACAAGTCCTGCTCTATGCTCGACCCACATGAACATGCAATAGACGTGAGCTTCCACTGCACGTGACCACCAGCGTAACCACAAACTTAACCCCAAAAAGGTGTGTCACGTTTCATGATTTCGAGACTTTTGTTGTGAGTCACCCCGACTCCTTCAATTCCCGAAACCCCAAAATAGGCTAGCAGTCCCTAGCTCCTCCCTTTAATTCTTCACTGATGTGACCTTTGGCAGTGACCTGGAGCCCAACTTTCAAGTGCGTCAGGATTTCGTGACTCACAACTTCCGAGTTACACATTCCTCCACCATCCCAACTCCCAACTTCTTGATATTCATGAGTGCCAATCAACGACTCTCGCCCCTTCAGATCTGACGGCTGCTATCTCTCCTGAGCTTGCAAGTGTTGAAATACTCTCGCCTTAACCTCCCTGCAACTCCGCTGGATCTAACGGTCCAAGGATATCAGTTCTTCTCCCTCCAATAATTTCTACCGTTCGTTCAGGTTATCAATGACTCTTCGTCAAATGACTTGATGTCAACCCTCCTAAACTTGATTCCACGAGGTGACTTCAACCCTCATCTTTCCTCTAAAATTATCCAAGTCTCTATCCTTCCTGAGCTTGGTCTTCCTTGCAAACTCAAGGATTCTAAGGAATGTTGCGTGCGCTCTTTGCGGCTTCTATAATAACCTTTAGTGATTTGACAACTCCAACTCTATGCACTCCTTGCGACAGGATTCTTCAACCACTCACTTGGGTTGGAAAATTCTATGATTCAACCTCATCCTGCGCACACCTTGCATGGATCTGTGTTATACTTGCAGTCCTAATAGTATAATATGGTGTTATCTCTCCTAAGCTTGTCTGAGGTAAAACTCAGAAACTTGTTGACGCACTCCTTGCAAACCTTCGCTGCACTCCTTGCATGAATTCTGAGGAAGAGAAACAATTGAAATGTATACTCTTCTCACGGGCTTCATAAATTCAACATGAACAAATGCATAATAGAGACTGTAAACATACCATTCAATAGATGCAAACAATAACCATAACACACCATGAAATTGGATCAAAGCATTCTTATATTAATTCAAGTGATTCTATACATGGTTTCTATAGCAAAAACTATCTGCTCAAACAACTTCTACAATATTTGTTCTTCTCTTCTCTCCTATTCTCTCTTGATCTACAGCTTCTACTCATACAATGAGAATAATAACACAATACATACGAGGGAGCTTTCTTGAGTTTTCCCTCCTACAACTCTAATCTATCTTATCAAAATTAAAGACCCCAAATATTTAATTTACATTTATTACAATAAATGCCTACAACCGACAAATTAGAGCAACGCTCAATATCTGCATTACAATCCCTAAAACATTTAAAAGAAAATATATCTTTTCAGATATTACATTAATGTTTCATCTTTTAAATTTCAGAATGTCTTCAAAATTGCATTCTAGTGTATATCCACTTGTCCTCCACTTGCGCTTGCTTTGCTGGCAATGCTCATGCATCATACTCCTCTAGCTGAAAAATTCATAGACTCCTTTCCATCAGCTCCTGCACCATCTGTCCATGTTTTTGGATATCTTCTTCACGTTCCCAACTAGAATCTTCAATCGAGTGTCCTTTCCATTTTACTAAATACTTTAAATATGTCTTCCTCCGGGTCGTCTTGCCAACTCTTTGATCAATGATATTTTCCATCTGCGGATTTTCATCTACAGGCATCTGTTTGACCCACTAAATTTCCTTCTGATTCTCTTATCCATCTGTTTCATCTTCTCTATAAGGATATAGATCTTCTATGTTGAATATGGGTGATATGCCGACATCATCTGGAAATTCTATTGCATAAGCATTTGCCTCAAATTTCCTCAAAAATTTATATGGCCCTATCTTTTTCATCTTCAACTTATTATATGTTCCCCTTGGGAACCTTTCTTTTCTAAGATGTGCCAAAAATAAATATCCCACTTCAAATTGAAGTTCTCTACTGTGTTGATATGCTCTGTGCTTGTATTCCTGGTTGGAATTTTGTAACCGCTCTTTAATCTTACTATTGAGCTCTTGCATCTCTGCCTCAAAGTCTTCCACTCCATCACTCCAGAACTCATTCTGCTCTAAGTCTCTGAACTTAGATAATCATCTTAGTTTCATTCCATACATTATCTTGAAAGGGATTTTTCATGTACTCATATTAGGTGAGTCATTATATGCAAATTGTTCTTGCGGTAGAATCTGATCCCACTGCCTGTGATGTTCAACTACTAAACTCCTTAATAAGTACCCCAAACTTCGATTTACTACCTCAGTCTGTCTATCTGTTTCAGGGTGATATGCTGAGATAAAAGATAAATTCATCCCCATATTCTTCCATAATGTCCTCTAGAAATGACAAACAAATTTGGTATCTCTATCTGAGACAATACTCTTGGGTAAACCATGAAGTCGAACAACTTCTTTGAAAAATAGATTTGCAATGTGTGCTGCATCACTCATTTTCTGACATGGAATGAAATGTGCCATTTTGGAAAATCTATCAACTACCATGAATATGGAATAACAACTCCTTTGTTTCCTTGGTAGTCCCAATGCAAAATCCATGCTTACCGTGTCCCACAACCTCTCTGGTATTGGAAATGGTTGATACAACCTAGTGTTCTATTTTTTTTCCCTTGGCGTGCTGGCAAATTCTACATCTATTGACAAAATTCCGCACATCTTTCCTCATTCCTGGCCAATAATGCAAACTGTTTAGTTGCGCAAATGTTTTATCATGGCCAAAATTTCCAGCTAATCCCCACTATGTTTTTCCTTCAAAAGGTTTTCTCTCATAGAACTCTTCAGGATACACAATCAATTTCCTTTAAACAATAGTTCATCCTGAATCAAGTATTCAATCCATTGGATTTTGTCTCTCAATACATGATTCTCACATGCTTCATAAGCATCCTTGAAATCTGAATCATATTTGTACATTTCCTTAAGGCTATCAAAACCTAAGGTCTTCACACGAAACTCTTGTAGAATCAAACATTTCCTTCTCAATGCATCAAAAACCTTCTTAGCATTTCCATAAATGTGATTTATAACAAAAGTAAAGTTCTTCATAAATTCAACCCATTTTTCATGTTTATGGTTTAGTTTCTCCTGTCTGGTCATGAACTATAAGGCATGGTTGTAGCTATACAAAATGAACTCTTTCAGAACTAGGTAGTGCCTCCATTTCTTCAATGCGTGTATGACTACATAAAATTACTTATCATAAGTGGAGTAATTCTTCTTGGCCTCATTCAACTTTTCACTGAAGTATGCAACTGGTCTATTGTCTTGACTTAATACTGCTTCAATCGTGAATCTACTTGCGTCACATATCACTTGAAATGTTTTACTAAAATCTGGTAGAACCAAAACTGGTTTTTCAATTATCTTCTCTTTCAACAACTTGAAACTTTTCTTCGCTTCCTCTTTGTCTTCATGAAAGACGAATTCTTCAGATTTATCAACAACTTCTCTTGTTGGAACCTCCTCATCACTAGAGTTAAATGTCTCAAATTTTCCTCCTAAGTCTTACTCAAGATCAATATATCATCAAGATACACAATTACAAACTTTCCAATAAAATCTTTCAAGACTTCATTCATTAATCTCACAAAAGTACTCGTCGCATTCATCAAACCAAATGGCATGACAAGCCATTCATACATCCCTTCATTCGTCTTGAATTTTGTCTTCCATTCATCACCTTCCCTCATTCTAATATGATCATATCCACTTTTCAAATAAATTTTTAAAAAAACTTTGCTCTACTCAAGCAATCCATCAAGTCATCCATCCTGGGTAAAGGAAATCTATGCCTGATGGTGATTTTGTTTATATCCCTTGAGTTTGTACACATTCTCCATCCGCCATCCTTCTTCAGACTTAACACTATTGGTACAACGCATGGACTCAAGATTTCTATAATCAACCCTTTATCCATCAAATCTTGTACTTGCTTATTAACCTCTTCATTCTCCTGCAACATCAATATGTACACTTATTTGTTTAGTAAACCTGCTCCTGGTATAAGGTCAATGTGATGGCTTATACCTCTAATGGGCGACAACGAACAAGGTAAATCGTCCACCACTATATTACTGAAATTCTCCAGCAATTCCTGAATTTCCTCTGGTAGATCATTTATCGAAGCACTGGTCAATATGACTTTAGGTTTTCTCACCACAACAAACTACATTTATGGATCTTTCTTGACTTCATCAAGAAGTTCCTTCCCACTCATGAGAAGTATAGTATTGCTTTCTTCTTATTTCGCCTTCTTGTCTTCAATTGGAAGCATCATATGCGTCCTACCATTATTTTCCAAAGTGTAAGTGTTCTTTCTTCCGTCATGAATAACATTTATGTCATATTTCCAAGGATTTCCCAACAAAAGATGACAGACATCCATGCGAATTACATCACATAAAATCTCATCTCTAAAACCCCTTATTTTAAACTCAAAAAAACATTGTTTAGTGACTATTAGTTGATGTCCTTTTTGCAACCACGAGACTTTATATGGACTCTGATGTTCAATTTTCTCCAATTCCATCTTCTCCACCATCTCTTTGGATACTATATTATCTGTGCTTCCATTGTCAACTATCACCTTGCATACCCTATCTTTGGTTTTGCAATAAATTCTAAACAAATTGTTCCTGTGTATTGGATTATCCATCTCTTTCTCTGGTTTCAAGAGAATTTTCCTCATCATAAAGGATATTCCACCTTTTGCATCTTCTGCCTCAACATTTCACCTCTGCGATTCTGAAATGTGAGCTTCTCCTCCTCCATCCCTTTTTCTATCAGGACATTCCCAAGATTTGTGTCCTATCTTCCCACAAAAAAAACACTTTACTTCACCCCCTCTGCCTCTTCTTCTTCCTCTCACTTGAGGAAAAGTTTTCTTGTCGGAATATTGTGTTCCTTGTGAACTTCCTCCCCTTTATGGGTGGTTATGAGGTTTCTTTTCTTCATCCTTGGGATTCTGTACTCTGTCCTGGGCAATTGCTTTACCTCTACTCTGAATTCTACCTATGCCCCTTTGACCTTTCTTTTGGGCCAATTTCTCTTCTGCCTTCAGAGAAACCTAATAATCATATTCCACATTTCTGATTGTAACCATGCTCATTTCATCATGAATCTCATATCTTAGGCCATTCATATATCTAAAAGTTTTTTCATCATCACTCTCGCAATGACCCACTTTGATGTTATGTCTGTAAAACTCCGCAGTGCATTCCTTCACTGTCATACATTTCTGTCTCAAATTATGCATTCTTCGGGACAAATTGATTTGATAATATTTGGGTATGAATTTGTCTTTCATCTTAGCTACTATTCTATCCCAGCTTTTGATTTTTTGTTTTCCCTTGCAATGCCTGTCAGCCTGTAGTTCATCCCACCATAGTGTTGCATGCCCTTTCAGTCTAGTGACTATGTTCTTAAATTTCTTATCTTCTTCAATATCTTCATAGTAGAAGTATTTATCTAGAGCTCTAGACCAATATAGCATCTCCTCAATGTCTAAGTTACCTTCATACATCGGAATGTCCAGCTTTTCTCTAGCACATATTCTTGAAACAACTTTAAATAGACATTCTTATGCAGCATCTTCTGCTACAAATTTTTCTTCTCCTTCTTCCTTCTCACTTTCATCATCACTGATATCTCCAGTATCAGGTGTTCATCTCTGTGTTGTCTCCATAGCATATAATCGAGAACAAAGTTATCTCATTTCCCTTTCCACTCTTGGATCAGGTAAAGTTCTTTCTGGACGTCTTCTTGGTGGAATTGTTTCAATCTGTCCATGCAGAATTTAAATCACAACTTTCCTCTGTCTTATCTTGCTTACAGAAAAAAATAGTTGTAAGCTCTGATACCACCTAATGCAACACCCCTACCTCAAGAGGTTCTGCTAACCTCCCAGTCTTTGGATCTTCCAATTCCTGAACTGAAATGGATTCTTGGTCCCTACTAGAACCTTCGACACTTAAAAGCCACAGGTCTTACTCTATGCTCCTCCCATGCAAACATGCACTAGACTTGATCTTCCACTCCATGTGACCACTAGTGTAACCACAAACTTAACCCCAAAAAGGTGTGTCGTGTTTTGTGATTTCAGGAATTTTTTTGCGATTCACCTTGACTTCTTTGATTCCCTAAACCCTGAAATAGGATAGTGGTCCCTATATCCTCCCTTTAATTATTTACTGATGTGACCTTCGACGGTGACCCAGGGCCCAAATTTCGAGCGCGTCAGGATTTCGCGACTCGCAACTTCTGAGTTACAACTTCCTCCACGCTCCCGACTCCTAACTTCCTGATACTCACGAGCACCAATCAAAGACTCTCGCCCCTTCATATCCGATGGCTACTATATATCCTGAGCTTGTGAGTGTTGAAAGACTCTCGTATTAACCTCCCTACAACTCCGCTGGATCTAATGGTCCACGGATATCGACGCTTCTCCCTCCAAAAATTTCTATCATCCGTTCAGGTTCTCAATGAATATTCATCAAATGAATCTTCATCAAATGAATCAGTATCAACCCTCCTGAACTTAATTCGACGAGACAACTTCAACCCTTGTATTTACTTTGAACTTATCCAACTCTATCCTTCCTAAGCTTGGTCTTCCTTGCAAATTCAAGGATTCCAAGGAATCCCACGCACACTCTTTGTGGCTTCCACAATAACCTCTAGTTATTCGACAACTCCAACTCTGTGCACTCCTTGCAACAGAATTATTCAACCACTCCCTTGGGTTGGAAAATTCTATGATCTAACCTCAGCCTGCGCACACCTTGCACGAATCTATTCTATACTTGCACTCCTACTGGTATAAGATGACGTTATCTCTCCTGAGCTAGTCTGAGGTAAAACTCAGAAACTTGTCAACGCACTCCTTGTAGACCTTCATTGCACTCCTTGTAGGAATTCTCAAGAAGAGAAACAATTGAAACTTATACTCTTCTCACAGGATTTATACATTCAACATGAAATCACATACACATGGCATTGAAAGAAATGCATAACAAAGACTAAAAACATACTGTAAACATACCATTCAATAGATGAAAATAGTAACCATAACACACCATGAAATTGGATCAAATAATTCTTATATTAATTCAAGTGCTTATATACATGGTTTCTATAGCAACAACTATCTTCTCAAACATCTTCTACAATCTTTGTTCTTCTCTACTCTCCTATGCTCTCTTTCTCTATATCTTATACAATGAGAATAATAATACAATACATATGAGGGAGATTTCTTGAGTTTTCCCTCCTACAACTCTAAGCTATCTTATCAAAATTAAAGACCCCAACTACTTTACATTTATTACAATAAATGCCTACAACCGACAGATGAGAGAAATGCTGAAGATCTGCATTACAATCCCCAAAACATTTAAAAGAAAATATATCTTTTCATATATTACATTAATGTTTTATCTTTTAAATTTCATAATTTCTTCAAAATGTGTGCTGGTGTATATCCAGTTGTCCTCCACTTGTGATTTATTTGTTGACGATGCTCCTGCATCAGTTCTCACTCAACACAAACATCTTGTAGCGTACCATAGTGAGACACTCTTAGATACTATTTGGAAATGCCCCAACTATGAAAATGAAATGTATTCCATTGTACAAGCCTGTCATTAATGGAAACATTACATTATAGGAAAGGATACAATCATCAACATTTATCACAAGCCTATTATATAGTTCATAAAGACATAAGGGAAGTTGAAGAATGACCACCATCTGAAGTGGTGGTCCACATACCTGCAACAGTTCCATCTAAACATCAAGTATAAGACATGGAACATAAATCATGTCATTGACTGCCTCAGTCGACCTCCCNCATGAAGCATTTGAGTGGACACAAATTTATCAACAAGATCCTCACTTCACCACCACCTATCATCTCTTGGATATAGGCATGAGTGTCACCAATTTTCACATTCATGACACACTATTATGCCATCTGAGACACCTCTTTGTTCCTACAAGAGAGAGTGAAAAGATGATTTGGGAAGCTCTCTAGAGTCAGATGGTAGGACATTTTGGTGTGGAGAAAGTTGTGGCCATTCTACAGAAACATTTTTATTGGCCAAAACTTCGATAAGACGTCATCAAGTATGTCATGTCTTGCATTGCATGTTCCATTTCTAATACAACCATGAAGAAGCAAGGCTTATAAAACCCTATTCCTACTCCTGATAGGCCTTGGGAATCTATCTTGATGCATTACATTTCTGAAATTCCTTCCACCGAGAAAGGCAATGATTGTGTATTTGTGGTGGTTGATCGATTTTCAAAGATGACCATTCTCGCACCCTGCAAGAAGAGAATCACAATGGAAGATACTGCTAAGCTCTTCTTCGAACGAGTGTGGGTCCATTTTGGGATACCACAGAAAATCGTCTATGATCGAGAAAGAATGTTCCTCATCACATTTTGGTCGAGTATCCGCTCACTATTAGACACCAAGATCATTAAATCCATTTCCTTCCACCCTCAAACTGATGACGAGACAACGATCATCAATCTGATGATTGTGCACATCCTGCGCAAGTATAACTCTAAGAAACCAGGTACATGGGATGAGAATATTCCCTACGTTCATCATAGCTATAAAGGGGCTCTCCATAGCTCCACCACCCATAACCCATTTTTGGTGGGGCTGGGATTCCAACCCTTGGGTCCCATTGATGTTGCACTACCTCTTTCAATCACATAGACAAAATCTTCCAATATTTAGTCTGAAGCCGACAAAGCAACCAGATTCATTGAGAAGATTCAACACATATACCAATAGGTCCATGAGATTTTGTAGAAATCCAATGCTAAGTATAAGCAACGCCATGATCAGCACCGGGTATTGTACAAGTTTCAGGTGGGAGACAAAGTTTGGTTACATTTGCAGAAAGAACGCCTTACAAGGCCCCATCGGAAGCTCCATCCATTTCACTATATGGGCCTTACACTATCACCAATGTTGTGGGAGACAGTGATTTTTAGCTCAAAACTCCTCCCTTCCTTGTCTTGCACCTAGTGTTCAATGTGGAGCTGCTCTGGCCATATTTTGCACCCTTATTGGACACCTTATAAATCATAGAATAGTTGACACCAACAGAGCTCCAACCTGACTGCATGGAACATCCATCCACTGATCAGATACTGGACACACAGATCAAGTGAACTTGCTCCTACACCAAGGGAAATGGCTCACCCAGGTCCAAATTCGGCAGAAATTGCCTCTCCCAATGGGGGAAATCAATGCAACGGAGACCATTTATTCCTAAGGGGGGAGGACTGATCCAGGTGCATATTGGTGGCCACCCACCTATTCCAACTGACTCCTTTTCACATTTTTACTTCATCATGTTCTTTTGTAATCCTTTGTAATTGTGGGTTCTACAATTTTGGGGTTCTCTGAATCCCTACACATCTACCAAGTGGATATTGATGCCCCCCCCCCACAGAATCCAATTGTCTTATTTTGAAAGTTTTCATTTCAGTACATCTTTTTGTACTTCCATGGTTGTTTTGGGGCCCTAAATAGTAGTTTTTTGTCTTTCCAGAGTCAAACTACAGACAAAGTTAGAGTTTGAAGACATAATGTGTATTTCTTAAATAGACCTTTCCAATGGGCTATCACGCGCCAAAAATGGAGGTTGTATGTAAAATTTACGACCTTGGGAATTTGAGGTACCAACTTACCCATCGGGGCCCACATAACTTTTGGTGTTTCATCTTCTAGGGTTAGGTTTTTGATGTCTAGGGTTTTGGCATTCATGAGTAATGTTAAAAAGGCCTTTGAAGCCTAATTGTAATCATCCTACTCAGACGAATGTGTGTAGCAACCACACCTATTCTCAGAGATAGCTACCACCATTCGAGCAAGTTGATTTAAGTTTTATAGTTTTATAGTTTTAGCCTATTTTATTTATTCAATAGAAGATATTCTTCACCAGATATCTGTTTTTGTTCTCCGTATCTCTGTGTTATTTTATTCAGTATGTTATTTATTTTGTTTCACTCATAAATCCAGATAAGTGGTATCAGAGTGATCTGCTCTTCATTTATTTTTCTTCATGCATATCCCTGACAAGATCTGGGTACAAGAAGATGGGACTTGAACCAGTCAAGCCTTTGCAATATTGGTTGTGCCTAGATCGACTAGAACTCATGGGGGATGAGAATAAATATTATGGATTAGAAGATCCTTTTAAATTGTTTCTCGAGGAAGCCTGATGTAGGCGAGGGTGTTCTCACACCTCAGACTCACCCACTCATAGGATCGATTACAAATCCCCTCTCTTCTGAGCCAAAGCGGCTCTTTAGATTCCCTGCAGGAATATTCTGTGCAATACCCATTCCATAGGTTCTTATTTCTACCCCTCGGCCTTCTGTACTTTACCGAGGTTACGCCCGACTCACTATCAGGGTTTCGGACTTTCCGCTACCACAAACCACTGTCCTTGTGAATCCCCGATCACCGATGAGATCTCGGCTCCTATGCGCTAGCCCTCCTGGCTAAGCTTCCACCATATGACCACTACCCCAGTGTTCATGGCCTTACCTCTCTCGCGGCCTCGTGACTCGCTACATCAACCCCTTGATTTTCCAACTCTCGACATCCGATGTGCCGAAGTGCTGAGGCGCACGAGAGTTGACCTTTCAACGGTCTCTTATCTCGTCGAGACTCCGCACCTCGTAGGATCGTGAATCCTGACGCCAATACTTCGGGACTTCTCGCGGCGAGATCCTGAGGTCTCGTGCCACCTGTATTCCACTCGCCGGCTTTCTATGGCCCACACTACCCTCCAGTTGTCGGGATATCACTTTCTCACAACCTTGCGGTTCTCATGGCCAAACTTTTGGTTATCCAACCATCCGATATCCGAGGTACCGAAACTCTGATGCACGCATGTGACTTGACCCATCCACACCCGTTACTTCTCTCGGGACTTCCATGCTATCACGACCTCGCTCCCTCGCGACTTCGCTACTCGCGAGGTTGAATAACTTCCTCGTCGACTCCCAAGGTCCGAGATGCCGAAACTCGTGACCTCGCTCCCTTGCGACTTTGCTTTTCACGAGGTCAAGTTCTCGAGCCTTTTCACGTGAGGTTTCGATGCAAGATCCCACGTTCGGATCCAACGGTCCTTCCACAATTTGGATCCAACGGCTATCCTCCTTTTTGCGCCTCGTGTCCTCGTGACTCTGAGTACCCAATGCTTGGGTCTTTACCCTGCGAACTTCCAAGTTTGCGGGATCCTTAGATCTCTGACACACGTCCTCTTCAATGGACGGTCCCGATCCTCTCGCTCCTTCATCGCTTAGCGTCCTCGCACCTCACAACTCTCAATACCTAATACTTCAACCCTTCCACTTACGAGCTCCCGAGATGTGAGGTGCCACCTGTACACTTGCCAATTCCTGCAACCCCACGCCGTTCTCGAGTGCTGATATCCCGATGTGACGTCAACTAGGCCCCCTA
>JASDQU010108320.1:48101-77034 GCA_032191745.1 Picea mariana
ATGGTCCACATTCTTCTCACGATCGATGACTCAGATCGAATCATGACTTTGGACTTCACGAGTCTATACTTCTCCCAACTATTTCCTTCCTGATTTGTGAATCAATGAAGTTTTGACTTCTCGCCATGTGTCCTATCTTAATGGAAGGCTAGGATTGCTTCGGCTCCTAGCTCTTTGGGTATTCTCTCCTTGTATTTCCTTTGAAGGGTTCTTCCTTTGAAATTCCTGGATCTCTGCCAAGTTCCCTTCCCAATATCAATGAATGGGATCAAATCTCTCTTCGCAATCCTTCAAACATCTTCATTTTCTCTTGGAAAACTTCCTAGAGAACTTGCTCTCGGATCTCTTGATCTCCTACCACCTGTCTCCCCCCGATGATGGGAAGTTTCACGGTGTTCTGGACTTCGGCAAGTCCTTGACCCTTTTTCACAGTTAGCAAAACTTTCCTCCTCGAGACTTAATCTATTCTCTAACTTATTCTTCAATCCTTGCAAAGTTTTGTGCAAAATCTTTTGCAACTTTGCTCGGCTTGAAAACTTCCAAGGTTCTCAGTTCCCTTCGTCCTTCAATAAACTTTCTCCTTCCCTCCTGGAAACTTAATTCCTTTCCTCCTAAGATTTGTAAGATGAACTTACAATATCTTTGGCGCACTCCTTGCACTTGACTCAACTTTTCGACGAATTTTCAATTGGCCTCCATGAAGGTTTTAAGACATCTCCTTTCCTATGTCGATGCACTCTTGCAAAGCCTTCCTTCCTCAAAGTGTTCAACAACCATGGGGTTCTCTTAAGGATTCCAACACTTCATAATGTGTTGTTCTTGTACACTCCCACACTATCTCAATGCCCTCCTGGAAGAGTTTTACAGAGCATTCAGTAACTCTGTGTTGTGGTTCCTCCTCCACAGTCTTTCTTTCCAAGGTACCCAACCACCTTGAAATTTCCTCTCGAGTCTATGAATTATCCTGGTATTCCCTCATGGCCGTCTCTCTTTTGAATCCACTGAGTTCATATATGCACTCTTCATGTCAACTTACAAAGTTTCCACCCTCTGTCGCGCACTCCTTGCACTCATTCTAGAGAACCAAACTTAATTCAACACAATCATAGATAGAAAACTGTATCTCTATCCCTGCAAATGATTTCTAACATACATATACAACATAAATGCATATGAATAGCTTTCATAACTAAACATCCATTACACAAAAATTGGAAAACATAAAAATTTGTTACTTTCCATTAATGGTGGAATTTCCATTACAATGAGTCTGGACTACGACCGAGTCTCGGTTCTCAACTCTTCCTCTACAACTTACTTCTACCTTTTCTACTGGTATCAATACAAGAGTTTTTACATGAGGGGCTCGCTGAGCTTCCCTCCTAGCTAATATAGTGGTGTCTAATCACCATTCAAAAATGCTTGACTACCGAGGCATATTACAATGATGGAAATGTTTTCCAAATAATATGTAGATCCCTCCTACCATCAACCACTTAATGGCGACCTTATCTCCAGCTTGTGTGAAGGAACAATTTGGATCTTCCATCTTGTCAACATTAAATGCCTAGATCATGCTTATATTCTCAAAGGTAAAATGAGAGAGAAATGTCTCTCCCTTCCTTGAATGTGCACCACTCATGCTAATCAACTGGCACGTGTTGAGGTGGAGCGATGCTCCTGCATCATACTGCACGACTACGAAAATTCATGAGCTCCTTCTCATTAGCTTCCCAGCTCTGTTGAAATCCTCCTGGATCCCAAACTTTCTCATGGAGCTATCTTTATTATCCTCTTCCATTCTACTACATCTCCCCTGCTAACCGTGCAGGTTCCTTTATTTCCAGCTTCTCCTTGCTGACAAATTCTTCTCTTGACCTCAACATCAACTCCCTTATATCCTCTATCACCTCTTCTAGTTGCTTCATCGACTGGTTTTTTTGGTGCAGCTTGCTTATCTGCAACTCTTCATGTCGCCTCGTGGGTGTATCATCTTGACCTCCCATGTTGTTTTCATATTTTGTGACAGTAACCAGCCACTCTACTGCAGATTCTAATTCTGCATCACCACTAAACTATTGCTCAACTACCTCCTTTGATAGATTGACCCCTGTCATTTCTTTGTCTGGTTCTATTCCAACTTCCTCCAGCTGCAACTCGTGCTGATGTGTCTCCTCTGGCATGGCTATCTCTTGGCAGCCACCTTCTAGTTCTGTACTATCTAACCAATCCTCCAGTTCCTTTAACTCCATTTCCCACTGAGTAAGTAACTCAACTAGGAAATCCCCTTCTATTGGGATAGACTTCGGTATCTGTTCCTCCTTCTTCACGACAGTCTCAGCTCGATGTCCTTCTGTCATACCTGCAACATATTTTCTAGCCTCACCTTGGTTACTTGACAGGAATATTTTGATTCCTCTAATGATTAGAAATCTCCTATGACTCTCCTCCTTGGTGGTGGAAGTATTTAACTTCTCATTGTATTCATTCACGCGGTTTATAGTTTCACCTGAATCTTCATATGGATGAGGCATCTCTTCCACCTTATTTCCATCTATCAAAATCCCTTGTTGACGTGAAATATCTGCTGATCTCATCTCTTCTCCCTTTCCCACTTGGAAATTAGGGACGTCTCCTCTTCCCTCCTGCCAGTTTACAAGATCAATTGACCCCTTCACATTTCCCACCTAAGAACCTATGAGACTCCTCCCAGAGATCTTTCCCTTGCCACTGAGGCTTTCGACATATCTCAACCACCTCCTCAACACCTATTTTTTCTTTCAGGCCAACGACTTTCGAACAAGCCACTTAGCTATCCTTTTCAAAGGTCACTCACATCTCCAATGCACCTTTGCTTCCTGCTGCATCTTAAATTCTAGCTTCTCCATATTGGTTCATATTTCTCTGAGTTCCCTATCCATATCCACTTTAATTTTTTGTTGGAAGACTCCTCCTCGTCTATGCTCCTGACCTTCAATGGCCATGGTGCTTCACATACAGTCCACCAGGTTGTTTACCATCCGTTGCACACCTTGCAACAGTCTTAATAGAGTATCAAACTCTATCTCCCTTGATTACATAAGTCAATTACGTATTAGCTCTGATACCACTTCTTGCGTATACCCCCCCATATTTCCCTCCAAAGGGGATCCTCAACCATCTGGTCTAGGATTGTTCAAGTGACCGAGACGAATGGCTCATTGGGCTCCTAATGGGAACCATTTTAACTTCACATAGGCCCTTGCACCTTTCGGCACAGGTTGTGTGGCACCCACGGACCCCCTCCTTATCATTCTTCAAATATTAATGCCAATGGATGCTAGCTCTCTTTGCTAGGATTCCCCTTTTTATGTGACCATGAACTACGATTGTGGGCCAACTCCCTTCGCGAATCCATTCCTCAGAATTTTTGTGAATTTCTTGCTCCCTTTTTCCCGATTCCCGAATCGATGAATTCTCTGGGACCCAATCTACGGTCCACGTTCTTCTCACGATCGACGGCTAAGATTGAATCGTGACTTCAGAATTTGTGAGTCTATACTTCTCCCAACTCTTTCCTTTTTGATTTAGGAATCAACGAAGTGTTGACTTCTCGCTACGTGTCCTATCTTAATGGATGGCCAGGATTGCTTCAGCTCCCAGCTCTTTGGGTATTCTCTCCTTGTCTTTCCTTTGACGACTTCTTCCTCCAAAATTTGTGGATATATGCCACGTGCCCTTCCCAATATCAATGACTAGGATATACTCTCTCTTCGCAATCCTGGAAAGATCTTCGTTCGCTCTTGGAAAAATTCTTGGAGCACTTGCTCTCGGATCTCTCGATCTCATGCCACCTGTCTCCTCCCGATGATGGGCATTTTCACGGTCTTTGGGACTTCGAAAAGTTGAGACTTAAGCTATTCTTGAACTTCTTCTGCACTCCTTGCAGAGTTCTTCGCAGACTCTATTGCGACTTTGCTCAGCTTGAAAACTTCCAAGGTTCTCAATTCCATGTTTCCTTCAGTGGACTTTCTCCTATCCTCCTAGAAACTTAACAACTTTCCTCCTGAGCTTTGTAATATGAACTTAAAATATATTTGGCGCACTCCTTGTGCTTGACTCATCTTTTTGATGGCTTCTCCCTTAGCCTCCCTGAAGGTTTTAAGTCTCCTCCTTTCCTTTGTTGATGCACTCTTGCAAATCCTTCCTTCCTCAGAGTGTTCAACAACCCTGGGGTTCTCTTAAGGATTCCAACACTTCATAATTTTTTGTTCTTGTATGCTCCCTCACTAGCTCGATGCCCTCCTCCCAGATTTTTATAGAGAATTTAGTAAGTATGTGTTGTGGTTCTTCCTCCATAGTCTTTCTTTCCTGGTATGCCCTCCTGGAAGTCTCTCTTCTGACTCCACTAAGTTCAGATACGTGCTCTTCACGTCTGCTTACAAAGTTTCCACCCTCTATAGCGCACTCCTTTCACTTAGCCTAGAGAACTAGACTTAATTCAACACACTCACAGATAGAAAATTGTATCTCTATCTCTGCAGACGATTTATAACATACATCTACAACATAAACACATATGAATAACATTCACAACTAAACACCCATTACAAAGAAATTGGCAAACAAAAAAATTTGTTACTTTCCATTAATGGTGGAATGTCCATTACAATGAGTCTGGACTATGACTGAGTCTCGGTTCTCAACTCTCCCTCTACAACTTACTTCTACTTTCTCTATTGGAATCAATACAAGAGTTTATACATGAGGGGCTTGATGAGATTCCATCCCAACTAATCTAGTGGTGTCTAATCACCATTCAAAAATGCCTGACTACCGAGGTAGATTACAATGATGGAAATTTGATCTGAATCAGATGAAGATCCCTCCTATTGTCAACCACTTAATGGCAACCTTATCTCCAACTTGTGTAAAGTCACAATTTGGATCTTCCAGCTTGTCAACATTAAATGCCTGGATCACACTTAGATTCTCAAAGGAAAAATGAGAGAGCAACGTCTCTCCCTTCCTTGAATGTGAACCACTCGTGCTAATCAGTTGATGTGTGCTGAGGTGGAGCGATGCTCCTACATAAACATCCCTGTTTAGAGACAGATTGAGACAAGCATCAATTTTTTCCTTGAATAAGATATAACCTTTCAAAGATCTAGAGAATCTTAGATGGAGATTGACAGTGAGACAATACGTTCTCCCCCTTCAACAGTTTAGAGGGAGAAAGACATTACTCCAGCTAATCCAGTTGCTCCAGTTGATATGTCCAAAGATATTAAAGTAGGGAATAAAAGTCCTGCCTAGGCTCACTCTACAGCAGGAAGAGAAAAATACAAGCCTCCCAAGGAAAATTCCAAGAGAACAAAAAGATTTTTCGAGCTACTCTTCAACCATGAGCCACATAATTGATTCTGAGCCTTCTTTTCATAGAGAAGTGATATGTGAACGGGTATGGAAAGATTCCATAATAGAATAATACTGGTATATATTAAATAATGATGTATGAGACATTGTTCCGAGACCATTAGGGAAGTCTATGGTGACTTCTAAATGGATCTATAAAATCAAGCATGCAGCTGATGGAAGTGTCGAGAAATACAAACCGAGATCTGTGACCAGAGGATTGTCACAAGCATAGGGAGTGAATTATGATGATACATATTAATCCATTAGACCGATGCACTTTCATCTATACTCCCATCCATGAGTTGAAAACTACATCATATAGATGGATTCTTGATGAGTTTGGGCTTCAGAAAAAGTGTTGCTAAACCAAAACTATATTACCACATTTCTGACCTGATTTTTATGACTTATTCCAAAAGTCATGTTATTGGATACAAGCAAGCCTCAACTTTTGATTTCAAGATGAAGGATCTAGGTATGATGCACAACTTCTTGGGACATGAAGTATGATAGAGGACCATTAAGAATTTTCCTAAGTCAAGGAAAATATACATTGGAGATATTAAATAAGTTCAACATGACATAATGCAAATCCATTTCTACACCAATGGTGATGAATTTGACAAAAAATAAATGAGTATGATTCAGACGATATTGATCCATATGTGTATCGACAGTTGATTGGATCGGATCATTGATGTATCTGGTTAACACCATACCTGATATATGCTATACAACAAATGTGCTTAGTCAATCCATGATTCAATCGAGACAAAGTCACTGGATAGTAGTAAAGAATGTATTGATATATATACAAGTCACAATTGGATATGGCCTGAGATATTCCTCCAAGTGTGAAATTGAGTTTGCAGGGATAGGTTGATACAGATTGAGTAGAGAGTATAGTGGACTGGAATAGAACATTGAATTGCTTTTTTACCATGAAGTTTTCCATGGTTTCCTGGTGCAGCAGGAAACAAAACTCTATGGCCTTGAGTACCACAAAAGTAGAGTATATAGCATCTAGTGTGTGAAGCAATGTGGCTTCACAAGCTTCTGATATATTTACTTGATCATGATATGGATTCTATGATGATAAATAGAGTTGTGTGTAAATATATTTGAGAACCCAATGTTTCATGATAGATCAAAACACGTTGAGATAAAATATCATTATATCATAGACATGATGCAGAGGAAGATAGTACACATACAATACCTTCCTACACATGAGCAGATTGCAGACATCTTCACCAAATTAAATTGGTGAAGGATACCTCCCTATTTGAGAGGGAGTATTGATGACTACAACTAAGAAAAGGTTCAAAGTACATCCATGTGAGACTTGGAATAATTAAGAATGCATCCCTAGCTGAGAGGGAGTGTTGATGATTACAATTGCGTGAGACATTCTCCAGGACACAGACTGATTGAGTTGACATGAGAGAGATCCCTGATATGGGAGTGTGGTTCCTATATGAGACATAACTGGAACGTAGTGATGGCATCCTCCTTATGGATATTTGAGAAGAACTCTAGATGATTCTTCTATGTAATGCAGTGAGAAAGGAAAAATGTTGAGTTGGACATGCCTGTGGCTGAGCACAAGGTGAATGTGTGAATTCCCATAGATTTGGGTGCATCGTCATGAGACAAATATGAAGAAAATGTATTAGCCTCCTTTGAGTAGAGATTTGATATGATGAACTCCATATGAATCTCATGTGTAATGAAGTGGGAAAGAAGATCTGTTGATTGGACGTGCCTATGGACGAGCACAGGTGAATGTGATCCTAGTGGCTGAGCACTAGTGAGAGTGGTTCTCCTGTGTAATGCAGTGAGATAGAGATATGGAAATTCCTATGGATGTGACCCTAGTGGCTGAGCACTAGTGGGTGTATGAGATCCCTTGATATATTTTTCAAGAGTCAGACCTACCTGTAACCCTAATTATAATGTAAAGGGTAGAAGTCGGCCCCAACTTAATGTAATTGATAATTAATGTGGTTATTATTAATTATATTGAGAGTTGGAGAGGTCGTCCTTGTTGTGACAATAGACACTTCTATTGACAGGTTAAGTCTAATATAAGTAAAGGTAGGTTCCCCATTGAGGAATCATATCTTAAGTGTGAGTTTGGAAATTTCAGAAAGTACATCTACTTGGGAAAAGTGTGCACCTCTCTTGGGCATAGTCTTCTAGGGTTTGTGACCACCTTCTTGTGTGATAGGTATTTATTGTGGTGGAGGTATTTCTCTTGAAAAATATAACAAAGGGTTGGTTGGGTTTTCTTCCGTTGTTGAGAAGGGTTTCCCATGATACTTCTTGTGTACTTGTGCATGGTGTTTCTTCTTGTGATCTTGGTTGTTGCAAAAAATTGTTTGTGGTTTAAGTAAAATTCTAAAATGGAATGAACTTCATGCTTATTCCTAGCTTATTGAAAACTCAACAAGGCCATGGCACAAGATAAAGGTTATATGTTAAGTTATGGACCGTGGAAAATATCCCAGAGGCTAATCACAATAATGGTAATAAGATTGCATGATACAAAAAAAGAAGTCCCCATGGTTTTTGGTTCATTGACCTAGTAGGTATATGTTCCATCTAGTAATGGTAATAGAGGGTCAAATTCACATAGACCAAAGAGTAGAGAACTATAGTTGGGGTTGAGTAGTCTCAGTGTCAAGGGTTCTAGTGAGAAAGTTTGAGGATCGATGACAATGGAGAGAGGGTCAATTGTGTGAGAAATATAGGTGAGTTGTTTGAATGAGGAGTGAAAAAAAAAGTGCAGAGAGAATTCTAAATCAACAACTCTAACGGTTCACATTTTTTTTTTATAATTTAAAAAAAATGATAAAAACCAATAAAAATTCCAAATTTGACTTCAATTTCCTTGTAGTTTTAAATTTCACTTCAGGTTCACCCTTTAGGTTTGAATTTTACTAAAGGTTTGGTCATGAGGTTTGAAAAATCTAATCGAACTTGAAAAAAAAATTAGGTTCACCAAATTTCAAACCTTAAGGTTGAAGTTTAACAAACCTTGTCATGATATATTTTAAAAGAGCATTATAATAATCAATATCAGGTTTGTATAAATCATGCAGCCAAAAAAATATATTGAATATGAATCTAACAATAGGACATGATCATATATCCTGATCAAGTTATTTAACATACTAGGATCCAAATGTTGAAATATTTATGTAGTCATGTCATTGAGAAGATTCTCTATCTCTTCATGGTATTTTTATCACACTGGGGATTTTCTACATATGAACCAAATATTTCATCATGCCTCGAAACCATTATTTCCTAACATCAAGAAATAATAAGGCCCATCAAGTTAATTGCTCATTTCTATAAGTAGGTTTTCTATGAATGGAGCTTGAATGAATTAGAGAGAAGGGGTATTCTTCTCAGTGTGCTCAATGGTTTCCATTGAAGAATTGAGGCTTTATCTCCAATGTTTTTATAATTAATAAAAGGTGCCATGTTCATCCGTTCCTCATTTTATTTTTCTCACAAAACTGATCTCAATTGGGTTTCATCTATTTTTTGCTACATGTGATTTTATGAGGTGGGTGAGTTCATGTGATTTCAATTGGGTTTCCTCTATTTTTTTTTAGTTGGAAAGTATTGGGTGCTTATGGATGTGTGTGAATCCCATTAGGTAAGAAGAATTATAATTTTTCAATGACAATGAATAAGAGAAGTAATCATAAAGCCTTGGACCATATTGGGAATCTTGTTGGTTCCATTTCTACCAATTGCATTGTTAGGAAACACGAGAAACATATCCACATAAATACATTTGTTTTCTACTAAAACCTGGGTTTATAAAAAAATTTCCTCCAAGTTTAAACTTGTGTGAACCAATTTCTCTTCATGAACCATGTCATTGGTTGTACAAATTCTATTATAGTCACCAATCATCCGATCACAAGGTGAGTACTAAAATCCCATTCAATCAATGTGCATGGATTTCCTAGCTCTCGGCACAAAACCTTCATACATTTTTCAAGAAACTGGAGTAAATTATATTGTGTGTCTAATTTTTTCCCCAAAACATTTGATGCCACTTTGACGAAAAATCAACACTTGTCATAGGTAGGTTAATATTCAATCCTCCCACAACTAGTTATTTTCATAGAAAATCTATGCTTGGAGTTCCCTATATTTCCATATATTAATTGCAAATTGAAATGATGTGTTGTATTGTGTGTGTAATCAAATTCACCCAGGAGATGATAAAGGTGAGGAGAATCATGTGAAATGGGGATTCAACCAATGAAGAATAATGGCACCCATAAGAGATAAATTCAACATCAATCCCAAGGTTGATATTTTTCTATGCTAATGGAGGATTGCAAAGTAGTAGACTCCACACTAGGCCCTCCCCAAACCATCACTCCATCTCAAGTAGCATTGTTGACTATTGATGAGAATCAAGCCATGTTAGTTGATTCAATAGTTGATGGAAAGGTTAGCTACATAGCTATCTTTGTATGTGTTTATGAAAGCTTCCTCTTCATGCATATTATTTCTTTTGATATAACCCTAATTTTTGTTTTAAGATCACATTATTTTCTACTCTTTGATTATTACAACTTCTAGTAGGAAAATAGAATGGAAGTGAGATATGATCCCTAATAATACCTAAAAGTGCTCCAGATCTTAAGAATCGGAAAATTATATGGCTTGACTTCTTGATCTCTAGAGCCTTACATTTATGTAATAAAAGAATAAAATGGTATGATTTTTGAGACTATTATTTCATGACAAGAGGATATAGATGAAAGTTATGAAATGGAAACAAAGGAGGGAAAAGGCCTAGTGCTTAACATTTTTAAAGGTGATGAGGACAATCCATTGGTTGTTGTTGAATATATACAAGATAAATCTTGATTACACCATGAAACAAAGCTCAATTTTCACTCTTTTGAATATACATCATAAGTTGTTGTATCTTTATAGGTTGACTAGTCGTTTTGGCCTTCTAAAACATTTTACTATGTTGATTTAAGTAGTAGATCATAATCTATATTACTTGTTTTAATGTTGGTTTCCATGCTCAATTCACATTCACATTCTAATATGAATGTGAGTTTAAGGGCCCAAACTTGTACCTAATTATTCTCTGGTTTCACATGAAAAATATCATAAATTATTGCAAATAAATAATAGTGGGGAAATCATGGCAAGTCCTTAGCCATGTACCTATAGACTACATGCCTTGTCAAACTAACATAAATCACATTATGAGATTTGTTGTGGTGGACTAGATAAATGAGGTCTTCCTAGATAAATGTGGTGGACTAGATAAATGTGGTGGACTACATTTTTAAATGAGGTCTTTGGATCTTCCAATTCCCGAACCGAAATGGATTCTTGGTCCCTGCTGGAACCTTCGACACTTAAAAACCACAGGACCTACTCTATGCTCCGCCCACACAAACATGCACTAGACTTGAGCTTCCACTCCACGTGACCACCAGTGTAACCACGAACTTAAACCCAAAAAGGTGTGTCATGTTTCACGATTTTGGGACTTTCGTTGCGATTCACCCTGACTTCTCTGATTCCCTAAACCCTGAAATAGGATAGCAGTCCCTATATCCTCCCTTTACTTATTCACTGATGTGACCTTCAGTGGTGACCTGGGGCCCAAATTTTGAGCGCGTCGGGATTTCATGACTCGCAACTTCTGAGTTACAACTTCCTCCATGCTCCCAACTCCTGACTTCCCAATACTCACGAGCACCAATCAAAGACTCTCGCCCCTTCAGATCTAATGGCTACTATATATCCTAAGATTATGAGTGTTAAAAAACTCTTGTCTTAACCTCCCTGCAACTCCACTGGATCTAACGGTCCACGAATATCGATGCTTCTCCCTCCGAAAATTTCTATCATCCGTTCAGGTTCTCAATGAATCTTCATCAAATGACTCAGCGTCAACCCTCATGAACTTGATTCCACAAGGTGAATTCAACCCTCGTATTTACTCTGAACTTATACAAGTCTCTATCCTTCCTAAGCTTCGTCTTCCTTACAAACTCAAGGATTCTAAGGAATCCCGCGTGCACTCTTTGCGGCTTCCATAATAACCTCTGGTTATTCAACAAATCCAACTCTGTGCACTCCTCGTGACAAAATTGTTCAATCACTCCCTTGGGTTGGAAAATTCTATGATTCAAGCTCATCTTGCGCACACCTTGCCCAAATCTATGCTATACTTGCACTCCTACTGGTATAAGATGACGTTATCTCTCCTGAGCTTGTCTGAGGTAAAACTTAGAAACTTGTCAACGCACTCCTTGCAGACCTTCGCTGCACTCCTTGCAATAATTCTCAAGAAGAGAAACAATTAAAACTTATACTCTTCTCACTGACTTCATACATTCAACATGAAATCACATACACATGGCATTGAAAGAAATGCATAACAAAGACTGAAAACATACTGTAAAGATACAAATCAATAGATGAAAATAGTAACCATAACACACCATGAAATTGGATCAAAGCATTCTTATATTAATTCAAGTGCTTATATACATGGTTTCTATAGCAACAACTATCTTCTCAAGCATCTTCTACAATCTTTGTTCTTCTCTACTCTCCTATGCTCTCTTTTCCTATAGATTATACTCATACAATGAGAATAATAATTCAATACATACGAGGGAGATTTCTTGAGTTTTCCCTCCTAAAAATCTAAGCTATCTTATCAAAATTAAAGACCCCAACTACTTTACATTTATTACAATAAATGCCTACAATTGGCAGATGAGAGCAACTCTCAAGATCTGCATTACAATCCCCAAAACATTTAAAATAAGATATATCTTTTCAGATATTACATTAATGTTTCATCTTTTAAATTTCATAATTTCTTCAAAATGCATGCTGATGTATATCCAGTTGTCTTCCACTTGTGATTTCTTTGTTGACGATGCTCCTGCATCAGTTCTCACTCAACACAAACATCTTGTAGCATACCATAGTGAGACACTCTCAGATACTATCCAGAAATGCCCCAACTATGAAAAGGAAATGTATTCCATTGTACAAGCATGTCATCAATGGAAACATTACATTATAGGAAAGGAGACAATCATCAACATTTATCACAATCCTATTATATAGTTCATACAGACATAAGGGAAGTTGAAGAATGACCACCATCTGAAGTGGTGGTCCACGTACCTGCAACAGTTCCATCTAAACATCAAGTATAAGACATGGAACATAAATCATGTCATTGACTGCCTTAGTCGACCTCCCATGGATGCACTCACCACCGTGCTCCATTCTTGTGGGCATGAAGCATTTGAGTGGACACAAATTTATCAACAAGATCCTCACTTCACCACCACCTATCAAATCTTGGATATAGGCGTGAGTGTCACCAATTTTCACATCCAGGACAAACTGTTATGCCATCTGGGACACCTCTTTGTTCTTGCAAGAGAGAGTGCAAAGATGATTTGGGAAGCTCTCTAGATTTGGATGGTAGGACATTTTGGCATGGGGAAAAATGTGTCTGTTCTACAAAAACATTTTTATTGGCCAAAAATTTGACAGAACATCATCAAGTATATCAAGTCTTGCACTGCATGTTCCATTTCCAATACAACCATGAAGAAGCAAGGCTTATAAACCCCTGTTCCGACTCCTGATAGGCCTTGGGAATCTATCTCGATGCATTACATGTCTGGAATTCCTTCCACTAAGAAAGGAAATGATTGTGTATTTGTGGTGGTTGATCATTTTTCAAAGATGACCATTCTCACACCCTGCAAGAAGAGAATCACAATGGAAGATACTGCCAAGCTCTTCTTCGAACGAGTGTGGGTCCATTTTGGGATACCACAAAAAATCATCTATGATCGGGAAAGAATGTTCCGCATCACATTTGGTCGAGTCTCCGGTCACTATTAGACACCAAGATCACTAAATCCATTGCCTTCCGCCCTCAAACTGATGACGAGACAAAGGTCATCAATATGATGATTGTGCACATCCTGCGCATGTATAACTCTAAGAAACCAGGTACATGGGATGAGAATATTCTCTATGTTCGTCACAGCTATAAAGGGTCTCTCCATAGCTCCACCACCCATAACCCATTTTAGGTGGGGTTGGGATTCCAAACCTTGGGTCCCATTGATGTTTCATTACCTCTTTCAATCACATAGACAAAATCTTCCAATATTTAGTCTGAAGCTGACAAAGCCACCAGATTCATTGAGAAGATTCAAAACATATACCAATAGGTCCATGAGATTTTGTAGAAATCCAATGCTAAGTATAAGAAATTCCATGATCAACACCGAGTACTGCACAAGTTTCAGGTGGGAGACAAAGTCTAGTTACATTTGCAGAAAGAACACCTTACAAGGCCCCATCGGAAGCTCCATCCACTTCACTATATGGGCCTTACACTATCACCAATGTTGTGGGAGAGAATTATTTTGAGCTCAAAACTCCTCCCTTCCTCGGCTTGAACCTAGTGTTCAATGTGGAGCTCCTCTGGCCATATTTTCCACCCTTATTGGACACCTCAGAAATCATAGAATAGTTGACACCAAAAGAGCTCAAACCTGATTCCCTGGAACATGCATCGAATGATCAGATACTGGACATACAGATCAAGGGAACTTGCTCCTGCACCAAGGGAAATGGCTCACCTAGGTCCAAATTCAGCAAAAATTGCCTCTCCTGATGGGGGAAATCAACGCAATTGAGACCATTTTTTCCTAAGGGGGGAGGACTGATCTAGGTGGATATTGGTGGCCACCCACCTATTCCAACTGACTCCTTTTCATATTTTTAGTTCATCATGTTCTTTTGTAATCCTTTGTAATTGTGGGTTCTACAATTTTGAGGGTCTCTGAATCCCTACACATCTACCAAGTGGATATTGATGCCCCCCCCCCACAAAATCCAATTGGCTTATTTTGGAAGTTTTCATGTCAGTACATCTTTTTGTACTTCCATGGTTGTTTTAGGGCCCTAAATAGTGGTTTTTTGGCTTTCCAGAGTCAAAATACAAACAAAGTCATATTTTGAAGACATAATGTGTATTTCTTAAATAGACCTTTCCAATGGGCTATCACACGCCTAAAATGGAGGTCGTATGCAAAATTTATGACCCTGGGAATTTGAGGTACCAACTTACCCATTGGGGCCCACATAACTTTTGGTGTTTCAACTGCTAGGGTTATGTTTTTGATGTCTAGGGTTTTGGCATTCATGAGTAATGTTACAAAGGCCTTTGAAGCCTCATTGTAATCATCCTGCTCAGATGAATGTGTGTAGTAGCCACACCTATTCTCAGAGATAGCTACCACCATTCGAGCAAGTTGATTTACGTTTTATAGTTTTATAGTTTTAGCCTATTTTATTTATTCAATAGAAGTTATTCTTCACCAGATATCTGTTGTTGTTCTCCATATCTCTATGTTATTTTATTCAGTCTGTTATTTATTTCATTCCACTCATAAATCCGGATAAGTAGTATCAGAGCGGTTTGCTCTTCATTTATTTTTCTTCATGCATATCCCTGACAAGATCTGGGTACAAGAAGTTGGGACTCGAACCAGTCGAGCCTTTGCAATATTGGTTGCGCCTAGACCGACTAGAACTCATGGGGGATGAGAATAAATATTATGGAGTAGGAGATCCTTTTAAATTGTTTCTCGAGGAAGCCCTTGTGCGACAAAGTAACTAAATGATGGACAACTTTGCATAGATCCTTAAACAACTACCCAAAGGAGATGCATATTCATCAAACGACCATGCAACTTCCTTTGAGGTACAAATAAATTTTAATATTCCATTATTTGAAGGATTGATAGATGCATATCTTGTAGATAAATGGTTGAATCTGCTCGAAGGGTATTTTTTGGTCCACAATTTTTCCGATTGGGAAAAGATTATGTTTTCACTCCTCAAGGTCGTTCCCCATGTTAAGGATTGGTGGGATACTTACTCTAAGAAATGGGCATTCGAATAATATACAATATTTGTGGTCATCCCCACATGGGATTCCTTCAGGGATGCCATTAAAGAACAATACTACCCTGTTGGAAGCTACGATGACTAGTACACAAGTTGAACCACCATGCATTGGGAAAGGGACCAGATAGTAGCATATTTCACCAATATTTTCCATACCCTATGCACCAAATTGGGTATCAAAGACTCTAAACGAAATATGGTTCTCAAATACTGTGGCTATATGCATAGATACATTAAAAAAAATGGAGTTTTTGGACATCGAATCATTAGGTATGGCATATAGATATGTTGTCAAGATAGAGTAGAAATTTAAGTAGAAGAGGCAAGAGTTTGGATATGAAAAAACCTCACAGCCAAAGTAGGGCAAAGGCAGCCCCAACCCACAAAAAAATGGATAGAGAAAACATGGCCACTCTGATGAAAACCAATCCAAGCCGTAACACAAGATGGAAAATGATGAAATCAAGCGTCAGGTCCAAGAGATGCTTCAAAAGGGGCACATCAGACCTAACTCCTCCCCTTGGGGAATCCTAATTTTTCTAGTGCCGAATAAATATGAGACCTGGTGGCTTTTCATTGATTACCAAGAATTACACAAAATCACAGTCAGGAACCGATACCCAATTCCCCAAATTGATGACCTTTTTGACCAACTCAGGGGGTCAAAGTTATTCTGCAAGATTGACCTAAAGTATGGCTACCACTAGGTTCCCATCGAATCGACTGATGTATGGAAGACAAATTTAAAATCTAAATAAGGTATCTTTGAATGGTTGGTCAGTCACTTTGGTCTAACAAATGCACTGGAAATTTTCATGAGGTTGATGGATGATGTTTTGAGACCCTTCACCAACTCTTTTATCATGGTATATTTGGATGACATCCTCATCTTCAATAGAACTTGGGAGGATCATATGCAACATGTTTAGTAGTTTTTGATCACTCTATGATAGCAAAAGCTATATTCCAACTTGGAAAAATGCTCCTTTAGCATGAACAAGGTCCAATACATGGGATACATTGTTAATGAACATGGGGTTCATGTGGATCCATATAAGATCCAAGTCATTTGTGACTGGCCAGCCCAGACCACACTAATCGAGCTTCGAAGCTTCTTGGTACTTTCCAACTTCCACCGATGGGATTCTTCCATATTGCATGGGCCCTCAGCCAAGTGATCAAGGGTGGTAGAAAGGAAAGGTTCATGTGGGGGAAGGCACAACAACAAGAATTTGATGATATTAAGCATCACTTGTTCTTGTCTCTAGTACTCTCTTTACTCTATCTACAATGACCATTCAATATTTAGAATGATGCATCTGACTATGTTGTAGGCACAATTCTCACTCACGAAAAAAATCTGGTAGCATACCATAGTGAGACACTCTCAGATACTGTCGCAAAATACCCCACCTATGACAAGGAAATGTATTCCATTGTAGAATCATGTCATCAATGGAGAAATTACATTCTTGGAAAGGACACAATCATCCACACTAATCAGAAGCCTCTACAGTTCATACAGAGAAAAGGGAAGTTGCAGAACGATTTCCATCATAAGTCGTCCACATACCTACAACAGTTCCATCTCAACATCAATTATAAGATATGGATCACAAATCGTGTCAATAACTTCCTCAGTCGACCTCTCATGGTTGTACTCTCCACTGTTCTCCATTCATGTGGGCATGAGGCATCTGAGTGGCCCCAACTTTATCAACAAGATCCTAACCTCACCACCACCTATCATCTCTTGGATACATGCATGAATGTCATTGATTTTCACATTCAGGACAGACTATTATGCCATCTAGGCCACCTCTGTGTTCCTACGAGTGTGCAAAGATGATTTGGGAAGCTCACTACAATTGAATGGAAGAAAATTTTGGCATGGACAAAACTGTGCCCATTCTACAAAATTTTTTTTATTGTTCTAAACTTCGACAAGATGTGAGAAAGTATATGAGATATTTCATTTCCCGTGCCATTTCCAAGCCAACCATCAAGAAGCAAGGATTATACACCCCTCTTCCTACTCTCGAGAGGCTTTGGGAATCCATATCGATGGATTACATGTCTGGCCTTCCGTCCACCAAGAAAGGAAATGATTGTGTATTTGTGTTGGTTGATTAGTTTTCAAAGATGGCCATTCTCATAACTTGCAAGAAGAGAATCACAACGACATATACTTCCAAGATCTTCTTCAAATGAGTGTGGGTCCATTTTGGGATACCACAAACCATGATCTTCGATTGGGACAGTAGGTTCCTCAAAACATTTTGGTCAAATCTATGGTCACTATTGGACACCAAGATCACTAAATCCACTACCTTGCACCCTCAAATCGATGGCCAGACATAGGTCATCAATTGGATGTTTGTGCACATCCTACACATTCATAACTCTAATCATTCACATACATGGGATGAGAGTCTTCCCTATGTTCAACACAACTACAACAAGTCTCTCCCTAACTCCACTGACCATATCCCATTTTAGGTGGGGTTGGGATTCCAACCCTTATGTCCCATTGATGTTGCACTACTTCTTGCAACCACACAACCATAATATTCCCATGTTCATTCTGAGGTCAACAAAGCCACTAGATTCATTGAGCGGATTCAACACATCCGCCAATAGGTCCATGAGATTTTGTAGAAATCCAATGCTAGGTACACACAGTGACATTATCAACACGGGATACTGCACAAGTTTCAAGTGGGAGACAAGGTCTAGATACATTTGCAGAAAGAATGCCTTACAGGGCCCCATCAGAAGCTCTGTCCACTATGCTATGGGCCTTATAATATCACCAAGGCTATGGGAGAAAATTCTCTTGAGCTCAACACTCCCCCCTTCCTTAGATTTCACCCAATGTTCAATGTGGACCTCCTTCGACCATATTTTCCAACATTATTAGACACCTTAGAAATTGTAGAACAGTTGAAACCAATAGAGCTAAACATTGACTACATGGAACAAGAATCCATTGATCATATAGTGGACATATAGGTAAAGGGAAATCACCAGCAAAAGATCCATCTTTATCTGGTTTTAAAGGCAGGGCAACTCCTACACCAAGGAAAATGGCTCACCCAAGGCCAAATTTAGCAGAAATTTCCTCACCTAATGGGGGAAATCAATGCAATGGAGACCACTGCTTCCTAAGGGGGGAGAACTGATCCAGGAGGATATTGGTGGCCACCCACCTATTGCAACTGCCTCCTTTTGAAAGTTTTAGTTCGACATGTTCTTCTGTAATCCTTTGTAATTGTGGGTTTTACACTTTCAGGTATGTCTGAAGCCCTACATAGTTGCTAGGAGGATATTGGTAGCCCCACATAGAATCCAATTGTCTTATTTTTTAAGTTTTCGTGTCAGTACATCTTTGTGTACTTCTATGGTTGTTTTGGGGCCCTAAATAGAGTTTTTTTGGTTTGCCACAGTCAAATTGTAGAGAAAGTATGATTATATAATATAATTGGGGCCCTAAATTGATGATATAATGTGTATTTCTCGAATATACCTTTCCAACGAGTTATCATGTTCCTAAAACGGAGTTCGTATGCAAAATTTGCGACCTCGGGAAGTTGAGGTACCAACTTACCCATCGAGGCCCACATAACTTTTGGTGTTTCATCTCTTAGGGTTAGGTTTTTGGATGTCTAGGGTTTTGGAATTCATGAGTAATGTTTAAAAGGCCTCTAGGACCTCATTGTAATCATTTTGTTGACACAGATGCATGTATAAGACACATATCTTCTTAGAGATAGCTACCACCATTCGAGCAAGTTTTTTTAAGTTCTGCAGTTTTACAATTTCATCCTATTTTGTTTATTCAATACAATTTATTCTTCACTTGATGTTTCTTGTTTTTCTCTGTATCTATGTGTTATTGTATTCAGTTTTTTATTTATTTTGTTTCATTCATAAATCTAGATAACTGGTATCAGAGCAGTCTGCTCTTCATTTATTTCTATTTTTCCATGTCCCCAACAAGATCTGGGTATAAGAAGTTGGGACTCGAACTAGTCAAGCCTTTTCAAGATTGTTTGTGTTGAGCCCAACCAAAACTCATGGGGGAAGAGAATAAAGATGATGGAGCAAGAGATCCTTTTAAACTATTTCTCGAGGAATCCCTTGCGCGACAAAGGAACAAAATGATGGAAAACTTTGCATAGATCCTTCAACATCTTCCCACAAGTGATGCATATTCATCAAATGACCATGCAACCCCCATCAAGGTATAAATAAATTTTTATATTCCATTATTTGAAGGACCGATAGAAGCGGATGTTGTAGTTAAATGGTTGAATCTGCTCGAAGAGTATTTTTTGGTCCACAATTTTTTCGATAGGGAAAATATTAGTTTTTCACTCCTCAAGGTCGTTCCCCGTGTTAATGACTGGTGGGATACTTACTCTGAGAAAAGGGCCATAGAGGAATTTACAATATTTGCATTCGTCCCCACATGAGATTCCTTCAGGGATGCCATTAAAGAATAATACTACCCTGTTGGAAGCTACGAGGACCAATACACAAGATGGACCACTATGCATTAAGAAAGGGACCAGACAGTACCATATTTCACCAATATTTTCCATACCATGTGCACAAAATTGGGTATCAAAGAGTTTGAAAGACATTTGGTGCATAAATATCGTGACTGTCTACATAGATAAATTCAAATAGAAATGAAGTTTATGGACATCACATCATTAGGTACAACTTATAGATATGCTTTCAAGATGAAGCAAAAATTTAAGAAGAAGAGGCAAGATTTTGGATCTACAAAATCCTCATATCTGAAGCAGGGAAAAGGCGGCCCCAACCCTTAAAACAAGGGACATAGAAAATATGGACACCCTTAGGACAACAAGTCCAAGTCGTAACACAAGATGAAACATAATGAAATCAAGCGTTAGATCCAAGAGCTGCTTCAAAAGGGGCACATCAAACCCATCTCATCCCCTTGGGGAATCTTGATTGTACTAGTGTAGAAGGGACCTGGTGGCTCTACATTGATTACATAGAATTAAACAAAATCACAGTAAGGAACCGGTACCCAATTCCAAAAATTAATGACCTTCTTGACCAACTTAAGGGGGCTAATTTCTTCAACAAGATTGACCTAAAGTATGGCTACCACCAGGTTCCCATCGAACCGACTGATGTATGGAAGATAAATTTAAAATCTAAAGAAGGTCTCTTCAAATGGCCGGTCATTCCCTTTATCCTAACAAATCCACCAAAACATTTCATGAGGTTGATGGATGATGTATTGAGACCCTTCACCAACACTTTTATGGTTTCATATCTAGATTACATCCTCATCTTCAGAAGAACTTGGGAGGAGACATATTCAACATGTAATTTTTAGCACTCTGTGACAACATAAGCTATATGCCAACTTGGAAAAATGCTCCTTTGGCATGAACAAAGTCCAATACTTGTGATACATTGTTGATGAACATGGGGTACATGTGGATCCAACTAAGATCCAAATCATCTGTGACTGTCCATCCATGACCACACTCACTGAGCTTCGGAGATTCTTGGCACTTGTCAAATTATACCAACGGTTCATGTTGGGGTTCTCCCATATTTCATGGGCCCTTAGCCATGTGATGAAGAGTGGTGGCAAGGAAAGGTTTGTGTGAGGGAAGGCACAAAAACGAGCATTTGATGATATGAAGCATCTCTTATGCTCATCTCCAGTACTCTCCTAACCCGATCTACAACAATCGTTCGAGATTGAGACTGATGTATCCAACTGTGTTGTAGGCATAGTTATCCCTCAACAGGAAGAAATGGTAGCATACAATAGTGAGACACTCTCAGATACTATCACAAAATAGCCCACCTATGACAAGGAAATGTATTCAATTGTACAAGCCTTCCATCAATGGAAACATTACATTCTGGGAAACGAGACAATCATCCACACTGATCACAAGCCTCTAGAGTTCATACAAACATAGGGGAAGTTGCATAATGACTCCCATCAGAAATGTTCCACATACCCACAATAGTTCCATATCAACATCAAGTATAAGACACAGAGCACAAATCATGTCACTAGCTACCTCAGTTGACCTTCCATGACTGCACTCACCACCATGCTCCATTCTTGTGGGCATGAGGCATCTGAGTGGCCCCAACATTATCAACAAGATCCTGACTTCTCCACCACCTATCAACTCTTGGATATATGCATGAATGTCACTGATTTTCACATTCAAGACAGATTTTTATGCCATCTGGGCCACCTATATGTTCCTACAAGCAAGGATGCAAAGCTAACTTAGGAAGCTCACTACAGTCGGATGGCAGGAAATTTTGGCATGGAGAAAATTGTGGTCATTCTACATAAACATTTTTATTCACCAAAACTTCGACAGGACGTCGACAATTATATCATATCTTGCACTGCCTGTGCCATTTCCAAGCTAGCGATCAAGAATCAAGGCTTATACACTCCTCTTCCTACTCCCAAGAGGCCTTGGGAATGCATCTTGATGGATTACATGTCTGGCCTTCCGTCCACCAAGAAAGACAATGATTTTGTATTTGTGGTGGTTGATCAGTTTTCAAAGATGGTCATTCTCATAGCCTGGAAGAAGAGAATCACAGTGAAAGATACTGCCAAGCTCTTCTTAGAATGAGTGTGGGTCCATTTTGTGATACCACATACCATCATCTTTGATCACGAGAGTAGGTTCCTCAACACATTTTGGTTGAATCTCTGGTCAGTGTTGGACACCAAGCTCACTAAATCCCCTTCCTTCCACCCTCAAACCGATGGATAGACATAGGTCATCAATCAGATGATTGTGCACATCCTTTGCATGTTTAACTCTAAGAATCCTTGTACATGGGATGACAGTCTTCCCTATTTTCAACACAACTACAACATGGCTCTCCATAACTCCACTAACCATAGCGCATTTCAAGTGGGGTTGGGATTCCAACCCTTGGGTCACATTGATGTTGCACTACCTCTTGCAATCACATAGACATAATCTTCTCATGTTCAGTATGAGGTCGACAAAGCCACCAGATTCATTGAGTGGATTCAACACATATTCCAACAGGTCCATGAGATTTTGCAAAAAGCCAATTCTAAGTACAAGAAGTGCCATGATCTACACCAAGTACTGCACAAGTTTCAAGTGGGAGATAAGGTTTGGTTACATTTGCAGAAAGAATGCCTGTCAAAGCCCCATCAGAAGCTTCTTCCACTATTCTATGGGCCTTACACTATCACCAAGGTTGTGGGAGACAATGATTTAATTTCAACACTCCCCCCTTCCTTGGATTGCACCGAGTGTTCAATGTGGACCTCCTCCGGCCATATTTTCCACCATTATTAGGCAACTCATAAATCCCAGAAAATTTGACACCAACATAGTTTAACCTTGACTGCATGGAATAGGAATCCACTGATCAGATAATGGACACACAGGGAAAGGACACTCGCTAGAAGAAGATCCAACTTTATCGGGTTATCAAGGCAGGGAAGCTCCTACACCAAGGAAAATGGCTAACCCAAGGCCAAATTCAGTATAAATTTCCTCACATGATGGGGGAACTCAACACAACAGACACCATTTCTTCCTAAGGGGGGAGGACTGATCTAGGTGGATATTCGTGGCCACCCACCTATTCCAACTGGCTCCTTTTGACGGTTTTAGTTCAACATGTTCTTCTCTATCCTTTGTAATTTTGGGTTCTACACTTTTGAGGTTGTTTGAAGCCCTAGACAACTTCTAGGTGGAGATTGGTTGCCTCCCACCTAATCCAACTAGCTTATTTTGAAAATTTTCATGTCAGTACATCTTTTTGTACTTCCAGGGCCATTTTGGAGCCCTAAAGAATGTTTTTTTGGATTTCGACAGTCAAACTATTGAAGAAGTTGAAGTTTGAAGGAATAATGTGTATTTCTCAAAAACACATTTCCAATGGGCTATCACGTGCCTAAAACGGAGGTCGTATGCCAAATTTACGACCCCACGAAGTTGAGGTACCAACTTACCCATAGGGGCCCACATAACTTTTGGAGTTTCATCTCCTAGGTTAGGTTTTTTGATGTCTAGGGTTTTGGAATTCATGAGTAATGTTAAAAATGCCTATGGAGCCTCATTTTAATCATTCTACTCAAACGTCTGTGCGTAGCAGCCACATCTCTTCTCAGAGATAGCTACCAACATTCGAGCAAGTTGTTTTCACTTCTGCAGTTTCACAGTTTCAACCTATTTTATTTATCCAATAGAAGTTTGATTGTTCAATGGATATCAGTTGTTGTTATCAGTATCTCTGTGTTATTGGATTCAGTCTATTATTTATTTTGTTCCACTCATAAAACCAGATCAATCCTTTTGGAGCACGAGTGGGAAAAATAGGTGAAATATGAGAGGAAGAAGGTGTCAGTGTATTGGATAATATTTTTTGGTTGTAGGATATGGAATGTAACCAACTCAAATCAAATTTTGGTTTTATTGACATTCATTATCCTATATTTGAAAACGAGGTTCTATAGAAAATAAGGAGAAATGTTTTTAAATTCTTTTGGATTGGAAAACCCAAGATGAAGAGATTCCACTTGTCAAATGAAAGGTTATATCTCAAACAAAAGATGATGGAGGGTGGGGGTTAACAAATATTCATTATTTTGGAAAACCATTTCTAGTTAAATGTTTGTGTAAATTCATATCATAGGGAAGTATACATAAGGATAGAATAGTGAAACAATATATTATCCCTAGTTTTATTATTTAATGGATAATGAGTCAAAGGAAATATAAAATTAATATGTTTAGAAAATAGAAATATTTAGTTCAATCCTTCCCTTTAAAAGGTGGGCGGTTAGCTTCAACGGTAGGGAACATAGAGAAAGTGAGGTTGGAGTTGATACTGTTGGGTATGTGTTATATTCTTTGCACGAGTAGTAGTGTCTGAGCGCCTGCGCCGGGCACGCAGGGGGGTAAGAGGGGGGGGCGCTAGGCCCCCCTCGAGGGGTGCAGGGGGGCGCTGCCCCCGAAAAAAAATTTTTGGGCCGACATATTTTCGCCGGTTTCTGGCCGACATATTTTCGCCGGGCCGACATATTTCCGGGACGACATATTTCCGGGACCACATAATATTAGGTGGTTTTTTCGGCACATGGTTTTTGCCGATGGTTTTCTATTTTCGGTTAATAAATTAGGGTTTTGGACTAATCCAGGTCATTGGGTTAGGGTTTTGGATGTCGCTAGCTCCTATATGTATATTGTATTGTAAACAGTGTAAAGCATGTATCAATATAATATATGCTGGTTTTCCCGGTTTGGGTTTCTAGGTGAAAAATCTTTGTGTAATGTTTGTATTTGCCATTGTATCTTTTTCTGTTCTTTTCTGAATATCAGTTTGCAGTAGATATTGTACAAGGTTAGAATTTATAGATACATCCATTATGTATAAAAAATAATTCACGCTACATGAGAGCCACATACAAAATTTGGAGGACAAAGTCATTAACACACTTAATTAGGAACATGACTAGGCATGTACTAAATATTTATCATCAAGGGTGGAACAAGAATGATTCTTTAGGCCTAGTAGGAGAGGGGGGGGGAAGGGGATCATTTGGAATTCCTATATAAATAAACCACAAATAAGCTATGCCATAATTTATTACAAACAAGACATAGTTGTAGGGTCAAGAAATCAAACCCTAGGATATCATTAAGTCAAATTAGGTGATCCAGAAAATTTTTCCTTGGATACTAATAAGCTCCTAGAGGTGAAAAAAGCTATGGAAGGTCAAGGATCCAAAGAAAGAAAAAAGAGTTGTGTGGTTAGCATTAAAGAACAAAGTGCTAACTTGGAATAACCTATAGAAATGAGAAAAACAAGGGCCTAGTATATGCATTACTTACAAGGATGATAATGCAAATATCTCTCATGTTGTCATTAATTGGTCTTATGTTTAGCAATTCTAGTAAAAAATATTTTAGTTCATCCCAAACCAGATCATAAAATTTTTATATCTTTCTAAATTCCAATCCAATATGGAGAATAATTAAAAAATAATAATGAATATTTGATTATGTTGTGATTAGTACTTGGTTTCCTAAATACTAATGAAAAAATATTTAGGATGATGTCGAACAAATTTATAGATTGAGGAGTTTTCTCAAATCTATGAAAAATCCGATTTCTACAACCTTTTGGGAAGATATTTCGACACATAGCTTCAAAGGTATAATGGGGGACCCAAATAAAATAAAAGTCATCAAATACGTATAACTACCCAAAAACCAGTCCTAGGTTGAGTCCTTCTTGGGCCACACACATCATTATAGAACATTTGTAAAAGGGTATATGCTAAAATATCCCACTTGATGGATATATTTCTAAGAAAGGAGACAAACTTGCAATGGACACTAGTACCAATGGGAATTAGAAGAACTCAAGGTTAAAAATCATTAAGGAACCGATTTTAAGATTCCCCAATTGGAACAAAACATTTATGTACATTTGGCTAGATCAGGAACAACCATGAAGTTCATCCTCTCACAACCAAGAGAAAAATGGATGGACTATCAAATGCACTATTATATTATAAAACTATCCATTGGTGGGAAAAATGAAAATTCCATAGAAAGAGAATATTTAGGTATGATCTATAATTTAAAAATGTTTATGCACTATCTACTAGAAAACAAGTTCAATTTCTAAATGAACCACTAAGCATTAAAGTACATTGTGAACAAACCAATTCTAGTGGGGATTTTAAGAAGATGATTAATGTTATTCTAAGAATATTAACTTGAGTTCTTTATCAGACCTATAAAAGCACATGTTCCAGACCAAAAAAAAATGTCAATAATTGACAATGGAGAAACAAAACAAGAAAAGGGGGAATCTTTGGATGTTAAAAATGTTATAATCCATGGTGCATCATGATATTTGGATGATATTATTTATTTTCTCCAACATGTGCAAGAACCACAATGGTTATGCGTTTTAAAATGAAGAAGCCTAGTTTAGATAACATTAAGATTAAAATTACTCTCCGGAAAATTGTACAGATTGAGGCATGGATGGAATCATGATAATATGTGTTCATCTAGTAGAATATACCAATTGATAAATAGAGCCCATAACTCCACATACTTGAATTCTTCTAGAGAAAAGTGGAAAACGAAGGTGCAATTCACTTATAATCCTAGACAAACATCTAGTAGTAAACAACAAGTCCTTAGAAACCACATGTTATTTTTAGAGTCTTAGGGTGTGGCTAGTATACTATAGCATTAATTTTCATTAGATTCACTTGCACCCTCATCCTACTCACTATGAGGAAAAAATATTTCACTTCATAAGTGCCAAAATGATTGGACATTTTAAAAAATAATTGTTTATTCTGGAGTATTTGTAGGTATTGATCAACATTCTCAACATTTTCTTCCCAAGTTTTGTTGTAAATCATGATATCATCAAAGAAGGAAAACAAAAGTTTTCATACAAAGTGAAAAGTCCTGAAAAAATTAGATCATGAGGCTCTCAAAAGTGGATGGGGTAGTGCAAAATCCAAATGTTGTCACCAAAAACTTATAATGTCCTCCATGTGTGTTGAAGGTAGTATTGGGAATGTCTACCTCTGTCTAGATTTTTTGATACCTAGAGAAAGGGTTTAGTTTAGTGAAGAAAAAGGAAACATGAAGCTCATCCAAGAGATCATCAATAACAAGGAAAGGAATTATGTCTTCCATCATCATCTTATTAAGAGAATGAATGTTGAGGAACATGTGCCAAAATTTTTCTTTATTTTATACCATGAAAATTGGAGAAGAATAGGGGTTATTACTAGGGTGTATTATGTTCTCCTAAAATATTTCCTAAGTTATCTTTTCAGTTTCATTCTTTTTTGAAAACAAATATTGACAAGGACACACATTAGGCAATTTTCAACATGGAATTAATGTAATATAATGATCATGCCTACAATGTTTTGTAGGTAACACATTCAATGTTTCAAATACCTATTTGTTTTAATAAAAATAAATTTCAAATTGGGGTGAATTTCTTTTGGGGAGTTGTCCATAATTTGGATGGTATTGAATTGGGAAATATTCCTAAGTTTCCTTTATTCAATATCTTTTCCATACATTGAGAGATGATAATTTCCTACTATTCATATAAGAACTACGTATAACATTGTCCATTTCAATGGAAAAAATGTTTAATTTGAGAAAATACTCCCCCATTTTAAGTTTCACATTCTCACACTTACCATCACATTTCATCATACCACCATTGGCTATAATTGGTTTTAAAATTGTGCACTACATACACATAACAAGATTTTTCTTTTGTGGCTCAATAATGAATATAGTTATGGGTGTTTCTATTGTCAATTAAGACAATCTATTTTGTGTGATTGATATACCCAACCAACTTCAGGCTCTAGGGAGATTAAACTATTAATAAATTAGTGCAAGAAATTTGAAGTTGCTCGCAAGGAGGATATTAGGTGGTTTCTTCATGATGAGGAGTTGTAGCCTCTTCTAGATAAACTCTATAGTGTCTTCCTCTAAAATTTTATTAGGTTGTTGGATTTGGACATAATTCATGTTCCTTACATTTGTGCACTTCAAAGAAAATTATTATCACAATGATTATAAAGTTCAATAAATTGACATTGAATTTCTTATGTGAGGGTCAAGTTATAGAATCTCAAGGGCTGGGAAGTTAGTGTAGTGGTCATAAAAACCAAAGGGGGACATGATCAAGGAACACAAATTGGTGATTTATTATATTTGGTTACCAACACCTATGCTTATATAGCTCATAGAGTGGCCTTGAAAAAAGTAATTGGTTGAGTGTAAAGAACCAACCCCTCTTCCATCACATATCGAACTTGTATTACAAATAATTTTCCAATTTTGGAGTAAATGGAGCGAAAAAAAATACCTAGTTGATCATGTTAGGGAAGATACTCTAAGGCCAAAACATATGTCACCAACCTATGAAATATTAATTATTATGGGTGAGCATATTTAATATTACAATATTTTCATCTATCATGGATGGGAAACACATTTAGTGAATAGTTTACAAAACCACATAGGTTATGGTACGTCAGAGTCCCAATATTCTCCTAAAGACTAGCTTAAATATACTATTTATTTTTTTATGTTTAGGAGCATATAGAAATAAGATGCAAGAATAAATAGCATGATCTATCCATAAAATTTATTGCAAACATATAGAAGAAGGAAAACACAGAAAAAAATAAAAGTCAATAGTTTAGAGGAGGTTCTACATTTCGAACTCGGTATGTGTCATAGAAAAATACAAATAGTATGGATTAGGGTTATGAATAACCATATATATTGATAGTAGTGTATTAGTTATTAATTAATATTTATATCGACCAATCAAAATTTTCTCAATCCAATTATTTGCTGGATTGGTAATTAAATGAGCATACCCTAAGAGAATCTTTGTAAAGTACCATTGCATA
>JASDQU010108320.1:86720-102407 GCA_032191745.1 Picea mariana
TTTCTCATAACTTTGGGAGGGAAAACAATATTTATTGATGTTATGGTAGTCCAAGGCCTCTTGGATTTCGGTTTACTCCTTAGGCGAGATTATGTCTGTACGATGAAATCTATCGTGTCCACTCTTTTTCATGTGATATATTTTCCGCACGATGGAAGAATGGTGATTATTGATCAAATTTCATTTGTTGGCCCTGACTTGACCATCAACCCAATGACATCCCTAAATGGGTCTTATATGCAGACAGTATCACCCCTTCCATAGGTCAATTATGTGGCATTATCTCCCATGCCTTCAATTTTCAATGACTTAGATCCGGTATTTGACATGGTGATCTCTTCGGTAGGGCTATTGGAGCCTAATCTCCTTACCCCTGATATGAGACCATCGACATGTGTTCCTTCCAAAGCATTCTTATTCTATCTAGTGAAGATCTCTTGGAATCCATGACCAAGTTTTGTCCCTTGACATGGTATCCTTCCAGAGCATTATCCTCTTGGAATCCATGATCAAGAAGAGGCTACGAGCATAGTTTCTCTTCTCTGTGGCAAGCTCATTAAAAAATGAAATAGAATACATGAGCATATTTTTCCTCTCTATAGCAAGCTCGTTAAAAAATGAAACATAGATCTGGGGATTGGACCTGGAGCCCTGCGCATAGTTCTTGTTTCTGTTTCAAGCTTGTTAAAAAATGAAACAATCACCTCTCATGTCAGGTCGAGTCTTTCACCAGATCTCGTAGATGTTGAGTCAAGTCTTTCATTAGATCTCATATTTGAACCTTCATTTCATCCACCTGTATCCTTTTTCTCCATCTAGTACAAAAATTGGTGACAACCTCAAAGTCGGTGAATGAATTGAAGCTTGGGGGGCATTGTCTCCAGCGTTTGATTATCATTCTGGAGTTAAGCCACTAGCTTTCAAGATGGGGGCAGAGTACCAAGCTTAGTCTTTGTTCTTTCTCGCACTCATAAAAACATGAGAATTTAACCGAGCAACCTTTTATCTCTTTTTTGAGCTCACATGGATATACGAAAAAGGAACCCTTGGAGTCATATTTAAGCTCTTTTCAGACTCTCTAAACATGAAAATATTGCCGAGTGATCTTTCTTCCTTTCCCACTTGTTAAAAGGTTTGAAAGGGCGTATTTCGAGTGATAATTTATCTCTTTTTCGGCCTTGTGAGACTAATATTACGAAAAGGACGACATTGGAGTCGTCTTTAAGTTATTTTCAGACTCTCTAAATATGAAAAACAACTGAGTTTACCTTCTCTGGACTCGTTAAAATAATCACACATTGAAAGGCCCATATGGGACCGAACCCTTACTTCTTCCAGTTCATTAAACAAAGGAAGAGAAACTTACCGAAGGTGAGTTATATCGATCATGTTTTACCCTCCTCGAGCTCATTAAACCAAAAAGAGGTACTTGTCTATCTAGATTGGGGAAAAATTGAAGGAAGCAAGCCAAGCCGTTTTTTAGACCTTTACTAGTAATCCTTATAGTCGCCCTTGAACTCAGAATTTTATTTTTGCATGCATTTTTAATCCGCTGAACCTCTACACTGAACCAATCCTTTGAGTTTATTCACTCCTTTGGGTCACCCGAAGAAAGTCACAGTATCCACTGCATTATCAAGTTTTGGTCCATGTCAAGTTTCTGCTATAATGCCTCAGTGTTCAAGGGAAGTATCTGCCTCAAGAGTCAACCATCACAAATTCCTGTTTCAATACCTGTGTTAGTTCATGTTCATTTGATCCACCAATTACATCTCTGTGTTAGTTTCGTGTCGTTGATGGGGGATACACCAAGGCCCTCCTTCGACAAGTCTATTTATGTCGACTTCAGCATATTATCTAGGAGCTAGACTTAGGAACCAATTAGTACCTTGGGACCTGCATGCCTCAATGGTAGGCCTCCTCGCTTCCGACAGTGGGTTTACATCATTGACCCCTGATCGAGTGATTCCACGGATGTTCAACTTCTACTCATCCATTCACATTTGTTGGGATGTACTAGAGTACCTTGGGAATCATTGACATCAATGGTGATTTCCCTCGTGCATGTTAATGATTTACCTCATTGACCGGTAATCAAGTGGTTTATTTCATGTTCAACATTAGGACATCTATTCACATGGTTAGATTCGTACTACATTGGGATTGGTGAGAAGACCTTGGGTTGAGTCATCAATCTTATATGAACTTTTCCCAAGTTGTGACAGAGTTTCTTTGAACATTGACACAGATATTGTAACATCAATCCACTTTGTATTGGTCATGGCTATGTCTTGTCATCTCGAAGATCCACTGTGTATTCTTCATGGATACGATCAGTTTAGGTCATAGAAGTATAGATTCACATTGTATCTTTAGTGGCTGTACCTTTTTATCAATATAATTATGGATCCACAATGTATTCTATGGCGGCCATACCTTAAAAATTCTTTATCACTCAAGCATAGGTATGCATGCCTTAGGTTTGAAACATGTGATAATATTTGTTTGATGTTTGTGTGCAGATTTTTCCAGCCTCTCTAAGTCCATACCCTTGCTCGAAAAAGTCTACAAAGTACTTTAGTCATCATTGTATTCTGACTTCACACTTTGGGGGGCAATTTGTTACACATCAAAATCACTCATTGCAATGATGGCCAGTGTCGTCGTTACAAATGCCACAAGTGTCGCAAGTGTTGCAAACATCATACTATTATATTTCCTATGTCGTCTCTCTAACGACATCATAAGAACACTTAAGACACCTCAAAGACTAGTTTTGAAGAGGAGAAATTAGTTGACAAGGAGTACAAGTATTTTGCCATGGAGCAATACATTTAAAAGTAATTTTTGGAAGGCATCTCTCCCCTATACACTGTCAAGGAGAGTCAGTGCTCCCTGACCTCCTTAGGGGGAGCGTTGCAACCCTTTGTGCCCCATTTTGGGGAGGCACTACCCTTAATGAGTGAATATTGGTTTGTTGAGATAAATTAGGGAAGACTCCCCTCAATCTCTAAAGGTGGTTGGATTCGAATCAGAGGTCAAGGCATGATATTAGGGAAGATCCACAACTGAAGGAGCAGAATCCTCAACTTATCCCAAGGGTCTCTCAAGTGGTTAGGTCTCTCCAAGCTTATATAAGGAGGCCTTCTCATGGTGAAAAGGACATGATAGATTGGAGATACCAAAATTATGATCTCATGAGTGGTATTGACGGAGATTGGAGAAGATAGAAAGCATCAAAATTATGATCTCATAAGTGAGATACCATTGAAGCATAGTCAGTGTGGATTACTTGAGCAAAGGTTGGACAAAGAGAGTTGGAAGAAGTTGTTTCACTTTCATCAAAGGTATGTAAGTACTCTTAATTTCTTCTCATTAATATACATAGATGCTTGGCCTATTTATTTCAAGTTTGTGTTTGTTCCACATGAACTTGTCTCTAGTAGATAGATCTATTTTTGAGATAATATCAGTAGAATAGGAAGCTTGTTGTATCTTTGTTTGTTCTACAGGACTTATCGAGGAGCTTAGGATTGAAGCTCAACTTGGACTGTGCAAGGACAAACGCCATTAAAAAGGTAAACTTTTCTTCTTCCTCTTCATACATTATCTTAATTAGATCTAAATGGATGTCAGTGACCAATGATAACACCCTTTCTCTCTTGGTTTTATGAGTCTAGAGACCAATAGGGAATCCAGTTGTCCGTAGGGGGATTCACTTGTGTGTAGCCTTATTCTTGGCTTCAATATGACGAGAAAATTACATAGCTTCCATAACATGTGTAGGATGTCTTAATAAAATCTCATGTTTAATGTCTTCTTTTGTTCCACCCATGTAATATTCCAACAAATGTTCAACACTTATGTCATCCACCCTTGTGGCCAATGCCTAAAATTCTTAATTATAATCTTCAATATCACCTAAGTGCTTTATTCATTTTAGTTGACTAAAGTAGTCACATTCCCAAACCTTCCCATATTATTCTTCTAAGTCTCTTGTAAATAAACCCCAAGTACAATTATAAAATGGGGGCTTCCCTTTACCTACCCTTTGATACCATTGGTATGGTTTTAACTAAAATTTCAAAGTTGTTATGTGAATCATTTTCTTATCACCCATAATATTATGCAATTCAAAAGATTGTTCTATTTGGTTCACCTATGTAAATATATTTATTCCATCAAACTTCTTTAATTCAATCTTGGGAAATTTGAATTTAGGACCCCACCATAATTAACTCCATTATTAGAGTTAAATCCACTTGAAAATTTCTTATTATCACTAGGTTTTTCAACATGAATAATACCTTTATTTTCATGAGTTCCTTGGATTTTGATATATCGTTTAGAGAGTCTCTCATTTAGAGCATGAAAGATCATGGAAGACATGGAATTTTGTAATTCCTTCATGAATTTTTGTATTTCTTCTTTATTTTCATCTATATTGTTTTTCATGTCATTCATGTTTTCTTCCATCTTCTTATCGATATTATTTACCATTTCATCCATGTTATTTTCCATTTAATCCATCTTCTTTTCCATTTCTTGAATTTTTCTTTATGATTTTACCAACTCATCACTTGTTATTGACCTAACACTTAAATCATTAAGTTGTTCCTCCAATTTGGATAGCTTGTTATGTATCTCCTCATTTTATTCATGAGTTATAAATGAGACTTATGGAGTTTTAATTGGTGTTAACATATTTTTGGATCCATGTGGAATGATACTAATGCTCCTCTATTTTGTCTTTATCAAAAAAATTGAATCACCAAAATACATCTTTCATTAAAAAGTTATGCCAATTGTAATTTACATACCTTTCAAACCCTTAATTTGGACTGCATATGAATTGTTTACCTTTTCCCTGGTGTATCCTGAACCTGTAAACTTTCTAAGTATGAAATTTCATCATGTAGTACTTTGATATGACTTCTCAAGCTCCTAAAAATTTCACAATTTGAACCTTCACTGATAAAAAATTATAGAAACAATACCAAAATGTCTTGTCTAAGACTAATTTAAGGATTAAGAAATCACCCCATATTCCACAATATATATATCACAAATTATAATGATTGAAAATCTGAAAAATATTTCACAAGTAATTCGTTATGTCTCCTCAAGTTTCTGAAAATTTTAGAGTTAGAAACTTCACGTAAAAAAAATTACAGGGAAAAGTCCAAGCTGACTATTTTAAAGTTGATTTTAGGATCAATCACAAGATTTTTCTTACATGGACTATAGACCTAAAAATATAGTGAAACATAATATGAAATTTGTATCACATATAATAGGATAATTCTACCTAATATCCACCAAATTCCACTATCTGAAATCTCCCAGAAAAAAAGTTAAAGAAAAAATCCAAGATGACACTTGTTTAAAAATGAATTCAAGATGAGTCAAAAAACCTATATTCCATAGGCTATATCTCCAAAATTATAATGACCCAGAACTTGGAATTTTTACCACACTTAACTTGATATGTCTCCTAAGTAACCTCCAAATTTTGCTATCTGAAGTGTCCCAAAAAAAAGTTATAGAAAATTCCAATATGACTCGCTTATAGAAGAAAATTCATAGGATTGATGCTCTAATACAAGATTTTATGACCCAACGCCTTAAAAATGATAAGAAATCAATTAATATGGTCCACTTCGAGGGGGAAACCTCCTTTTACAATATATCCAACTCAAAATACAATATGAGATGAGATAAAATGGTCCTAAGACTAGGTCTCCTTGGTGTGTGTGTGTGTGTGTGAAAAATGGTACAATGAATGACTTTATCCGACATACATGTATAACACTATTAATGTAATAATTCAATATCTAGGGATTCATAAGGATTTTTACACATAACATGGGGCATTGTCTAGGTCTTAACAATAACTTTTCTAGTATAGTTTGGACCATCTGTTAGAGTTGTTAACAGTTGGAGGAGTGGGTCGTGTGTTAGCTGATTTCTTTATGAGTGGGTTGTGATGGTTTTAAACTCTATGAGGTGTGGTAGGCCCAAAAAAATAAATTTTTATGTACATTAAAGGGGACTTAATTGAAAAGTTGAATGAACCATGTATATGAAGAACTTCATACTAGAACAAAGTTGCAATGGTTAATCTCCCACATATTTTGATGGATGGTTGTTCCTTTATATGGACCTTGGTAGTTTGTTGATGTCTACATGATCGAGGTATGTGAAGCCAATGCCAAGTTGGACTTCATATAGAATTTTCCAATTAGAAGTTTTATAAATTCTTGGTGGAGCATTTCAGGCATTGAACCAATGAAAATGATGACAAATACTTTTCCTGGGAGAGACTAAGACAATGAAAATGATGACAAATACTTTTACTAGGAGAGACTAAGACAAGCACTCATACGGGAAGTGTTGGACTTATTAACTTCTACCTCTATTGTAGAATAATGTCTTGATCATAGGGGAGTGTTGTGATTTGTTATAGAATAATGTCTTGATCATTTTCTTGTAAACTATGTGATCTTGTTGGATACAAGAGATTCTCTCCAACTTGTTCAGATATTCTTTCAAGTGATTTTCGAATGTATGTCAAGATAGTGTGTTTGTTTCAAATAGTTTGGTTATCTTAAAACAAGCCTTCATGTATACATATATTTACTATTACATTATTTAATAAGTCATTCAACATAAGTTTGTTGTATAGTGAACCATATCCATAAATTTTCAATTTACATGTTCAAAATTCAACAATAGACCAAATAAAAAACTCCTCTATACTTATTAGTTGTAAGATCTCCATATTGATCCCCAAGTCTAGATCTATTCTCTAACAACAATTCTTATACTATACTTTAAAATAACAAAAAAAAATTATTATACCATTCATACAAAGATCTCCGCTATGTGAGTTCTTCAAACCTAAACAAAATATAAAAAGAAATTAGAATGCAAGGAGCCTAGATCCGTGCTCTAAGAATAACTCTTGCAATCTACTCTTAAATGTATTTAGTAAATACTTCCTAATAAATTCCCTCACCTCACCCATTCATTATCCTTACATTTGAAACTTGAGATGGGTTCAAATTAAGAAAACAAAATGCACAGAAAGATCACTTCATGTATGTTGAATTTAATATTCAATTTAAATTGAGCAAAATGAAAAAGACAAAACAAATAATAAATAAATAAAAAAGTTAAAAAGATTTATTTTCAACTTTCAATTTTTATATATATATATATATATGATCATAAGTTACAACACTAAATATACAAAACCCCACTAAATATACAAAACCCCTTGTTTATAAGATAGAGACCCCTCAACTTTTGCTTTTATATATGTTCAACCTATTCATATTCCCATCTTTTTGTATTCCACTGCATGTTTTATATATATATATATTTGGTTTTTATATGAGTTCAACCTATTGTTTTTATATATGTTCAACCTATTCATATTCCCATCTTTTTGTATTTCACTGCATGTTTTATATATATATGGGTTCAACCTATTGATATATTGATATTCCGATCATTTTGTATTCCAGTGCATGTAATAATTTCATTATATCTCTCCAACAATACCCATTTCTCCAGCGTAAAGTGGAAGGGTTCTTCGTCTGATACATGTTCACATTGCAATGGAAGGAATTACAGACGTGGGTTTATTAGACGTCGGAGAAGTACAATACAGCCACGAAATGGTCGGGAACAGAGATATATTTAGGCGAACAGGAATGCTATATGCTCCTCTTCTCACTTTAAAATTTATAGACCTGCCCATTCACTATACTCTCGTATGTATTTGCAATTCACGTTTTAGCACTTTGAAAGGAAAATGAGATCTCAATATATGAGTCCTAACTTTTCTTGGCCCCTTTCAGACTCTCACAGGCTATATTACAGATGGCAACTCTCGACAATGTCTTCATTGGTATTTCTTCAACTTCAACTTTTATCTATATTATTATAGATTTGATTTGAATTGTTTTTCAATAATAGTCTAATTTTAAGGTAATAGTCAAGTTAGACATCTTATAGATTTCTTTTTGTGTGGGATAAAGGATTCCTTATTTCAGAGATTTGATTGGGTTAAAGTCTACGAAAGTGTACATATCCTATCCCTATAGATTTGAACCTGTAATCTTTTAGGACGAAACATATGTTATTAACCATTAAGTCCACTCAAACTGTATATAAGAGAAACATTTTAATACTGTCATTGCTAACATAAGCTTTAAGTTTGTATATCCTCCACTTGATAAATAACTTCTCTACAAATCTCTATTTGAACTTGTGAGTTTGAAAGTTAAAACAAAGCTGGGATACAATAACCAACTAAACCAACAACTACTGATAATATCTGCGACAATGCAGGCTTGTCACAGATATTCCGTTGGGCAGAGGTGTTACTAGTTTTGACGGTATGTTTTTTTGTCTGAGATTCTCATATTTTACATGTAATTGTGTGAGAAATTTGGAGAGGAATAACCAGAATTCTGTTATGATCAGGCGTGCAAACGATGGAATACCAACCTCCCAATAATGAAAGCTGTTTACATATGATGTTCCTTTTGACGCTGTACCAGCAACTGGGAGAAACGCCTTTGCTTCCTCATTCGCCTCATAACTTTAACTCGGAGATCTTTGTGGAATTAAATCATCTCCGCAGAGTGGGCCGCATTAAATTTTATTGTTCTAGAGAAGCCAGAAATCGGTAGAGTATTGTGTGTATGTACGACATTGAAGATCAAGCTTCGATGATTGAGGAAACGGGCTGCATTTGTGATACAGTTTCATTTTTCATAATCTTAATTATTTTTAAACTGATTTTTTTATTGTCATTTGAAGAATGATATTACGTTTATTTTTTCAAGTTTTATTTCTTTATTAATAATACAATACTTATTTTTTTATTGTCATTTGAAGATTGATATTATGTTTATTTTTTAAGTTTTATTTCTTTCTTAATAATACATTACATGATCAAGTAACATGCATTAACCTAAATGTTTTGGCAATTAATTGTGACTGGATTTTATTATAGCAATATTTATTATGAGGATAATATCTATTCTTTCAACTATCTAAACTATACTCAATTGATAAAATAAAATTTAATTTATTATTACTACAATTATAGAAAAAATATAATTTACAAACACATCATTAAAATATTTAAATGTTAATTTGAGAAATATAATTAACAAATATCCATCCATATTTATATATTATTAACAATATATCAATCAAAACATTTATTATACTTGAGATATTGACATGTCTCAATGTAATAAATTCTTTAAAAACAAGCTTACTTGGGAGCAAAGTAGTTTTAACATTGTATTTGGACTTTGTGAATAAACATGGCCTCCATGAATTTGGATAAACGCTAACTTGCATGCATTATTATTGTGACACTGTATATCATGCTTGTTGTTGAACATGCAACGGCTTCAGTAATATACATGGTACATGTGATATTCACAAAGTCATATATACTACTTGGTCAAATATAGATTAGATCCTAATTTAAGTGACTTAGGGAATTTGGTTAATGTGGAGTTTTTTCCTATTTGGTTTGAATCTAAAAATAATTTTGGTAATTTATCAAATATAGTAGTCTAAAATTTCTATGAACATGGTCTTTATAATCATTAAAAAAAATAGTTAATATTGCACAAACATAGATTTTATTATCAAATTTTGGTGATGACAAACCATAAAATTTAAAATTTTATAATTTAATCATCTTAAAAATCAAAAAATGAAAAACCACATGATTTTAAAAACTGAAAAATGCTAATTAATCAACATGTGTGATGCACCATTTCTCAATTTAAAAGCATGCTTGAAAGAAAATAAATTCAAGTGTAATGCAAGATTCATAAGGATATGTTGTTTCGTGAATATTTGCTTACACAACTATAAAGAGTGTAACCTTTGAGTTACCTCATTCTTTTCTCATACACAATGCCCATAGATATTTCAAACTCAATTATTCACTTTCATTATTGCCATTTCATTCACAAGCTATGTGTTATATGCATCGTTTTACATCGAAGATGCCAAGCATTCAAATTCCAACCATCTAAATATTGTAGTTGTCTCCTGTGACATTCATTATTCTATATACTATTTATCGATTGATATGGGTAATCTCTCCTTATATGATATGAGAGTGAGGGTGAGGGTGAGGGTGAGGGGATTTACTAGAGAAAACATATATATTATATGATATGAGGGTGAGGGTGAGGATGAGGGTGGGGGTGGCATGATTTATTAGAGAAAAAATATATACAGTGTTCCACGGGGACGTGTTCCCCAGGGTGGGGGTCATGGGGGACGTTTCCCCCACATCCCCGAGAAAAGGGGACTCCAGGGGGGACATTTCCCCATGTCCCCTTTTTGGGGAGACACGGGGGGACTGGGGGGGACACGACTCCCCAAGGTGGGGGATGAGACTCCCCAAAAGGGGGACTCTTGGATGTCCCTCCCCAAAAGGGGAACTCCTAGAAGTCCCCCCCCAAAAAAAATTCCCCAGTAAGACTTAAAAAAAAATAAATTAAATTTAAAAAAAATAAAAATTAAAAAAAATATATATATAAAATTAATTTATGTTATTGTTGAGATTTATCATATTATCATTATTATTTCTATTTTTAAAATTTTATTTTTTATATTGTATATGTGGCATCCCCTTGTCCCCCATTTCCCAAAAATCCCTAAAATTTGGGGGTACTTCCACACATCCCCCTTGTGTATCTTCCCCGCACCCGTGTGCCCTCGTCCCGGAGTCTTGGTGGAACATTGCATATATATAATCATATATATTATGAGGGTGTGGGTGGAGGGTTTTATTAGAGAAAACATATATATAATATATATGTTTTCTCTAATAAATCCCCCCACCCCCACCCTCGTTTCCCCTAACAACTTATTGATAGCATGGATATATTGTCCTATCACATGGGTAAAGCCAAAAAACCCATTAATGACATCATAATAGCACTTGAATGGGCCATGGAATTCTAGGTCTTCGAATTGTGTAGAATTTTCTCTGGGCATAGATGTAAGCTAATATGTTATCTGTTATGCTCTCAAATATTCTAATCTTCTCAAGCATGAGTGTTATTCATTAATTCCATTAATGACATCACAGTAGCACTTGAATGGGCCATGGAATCCTAGGTCTTCAAATTGTGTAGGATTTTCTCTTAGCATCGATGAAATCTAACATGTTATGTGTTGACGGCAACCGCACTCCTCGGAGCACGTCCGCTTCCTCAGGACCTTCTTTCTTTCTCGGCCCGAAGAACTCTAAGGTTCTTCTATTTCTCTATCGGGAAATCTGTACCCACAGTTCTCTTCGCGCGATCCCCTTCCTTGACTTATCGGAGGATCGGAACTCGCGGCTTCGCAAGTTCACTGTCGATCGCTGGGTTCTCGAATCCCCGAGACCTGATGGTCAGTCAATCGCTGACTTTTCTCTTTACTCTGTCAGGACTTTCGCACTATCACGATCTCACCACTCACGACTTCGCTACTCACGAGGTTGAATAACTTCCACGTCGACTCCCGATGTCCGAGATGCCGAAACTCGCGATCTCGCTCCCTCGCGACTTTGCTTCTCGCGAGGTCGAATAACTTCCACGCCGACTCCCGATGTTCGAGATGCCGAAACTCGTGATCTCGTTCCCTCGTGACTTCGCTTCTCGCGAGGTCAAATAACTTCTACATTAACTCCCGATATATGATATCACGAGTAGATCTGACGGTCCTCGTGACTCGAAATGACAGCTCCTGCCCTCCTGAGCTTCGAACCTCTTCCACACTTACACAGTAATATCCCTGCACCTTCAGGGGGTCCAATGGCCCATGGATCCTCGTGAAATCTCCTCGGAGGATTCCGACCGTCCGTTTCTTCCTTATACAAATCTGCAAAATGACGAACCGTTCTTCCACAGAACTCGTCACCCTGCGCATAAACCTGCAACCTTCCTTGCACCCTTCAAGGAACAACTTTCTTGCTTGTCCTTCAATGAATTTGAAAGCCTATCCCTCCTGAGCTTTCTTACGGCTTCCAGGTCCTCTGAAAGAAGCTCTTTGCACGCACTCCTTGCGGAAAATCTTCAACCACGACTAAGTGTTGAAGCCTTCGACTCTGCGCACTCCTGCAGCAACAGTCTTTCAGTCCCTTCGCTTAGAATCGCAAATCTGAATCTAAACTTAGCCTGTGCACTCCTTGCACGGCTCCTGTGCCCGACTGCACCTCTGGGACGAATGAGAACAAAAGATATCTCTAGCTGAACCTTTCTGTCAACACACTCCTTGCGAACAATTCGACTGCACTCCTTGCAGGAATCGCTTGGCTCAATTAGAGAAATAATTGAAACTCATTCATTCTCCCTCTCAGACTTCGATTCAACCATGAAACCACATACACAACATATAAAAGCAAATTTATGAATGGAAGCAAACATTCATGAGCATAACATCAATACACAGAGAGTAACACATAACCATGAATTTGAATCCAAGCTTTCTTCTATTAATTCAAATGTCTGTACATGGGTGTTCTTCATACAATTCTCTGCGTGCTCTCTTTTCTGAATTCTCTAGCTAATGCTTTCTTCTATGCTCAGGTCAATGTTACCATGTACAATGAGGGTGTCTATATCTGTTTTCCCTCTTGCACTCTAAAGATATCAAATCTAGAATTAAATTCCTATCTAACTGCATTAACTATATTAAATGCCGACTATCTACTTAACGACAAGAGCTATCCGCTCAAGGTCCATTACAATATACAAGTGCACCTTATCTTAAATGGCTTCATTAAAGACTTGTGCAACAATTCCAAAGTGTTTTCAAAATTTTGTGCTGGCTTGTCCAGCTGTCTTCCGCTTTCACGCTGGCTCGCTTGATGAGTTGGCGATGCTCCTGCATCATACTCCTCGGCTTGAAAAATTTCATGGGCTCCTGTCCATGAGCTCCTGCACGGTCTGTCCATGCTTCTGTATGACTGCTTCGCTCTCCCAGCTAGCATCTTCCATTGGGTGGCCCTTCCATTTGACCAGATAGTCGAAGTATTCCTTCCTTCGGGTCTTCCTACCCACTCTCTTGTCCAGTATGCATTCCATCTGTGGCTTCTCTGCTACTAGCAATTGTTTCACCCACTGGATCACTGGCCCCTCAGTTCCAGTCTCTGCTTCTCCAGCCCTATATGGGTATAAGGCTGCGATATTGAATATCATAGATATTTTGATGCCATCCGGCAACTCAATTTCATAAGCATTTTCTCCGAACTTTCTCAAGACCCTGCATGACCCGATCTTCTTCATATTCAACTTATTGTATGTTCCCCTTGGGAACCTTTCCTTCCTCAAGTGTGCCAGAACTAGATCATCAACTTCAAACTGAATTTGTCTTCGATGCTGATCTGCTCTACGCTTATAATCCTGATTTGATTTCAGCAATCGTTCCTTCACCCTGCTGTGAAGTTCTTTCATCGCCTCAGTGAATTCTTCTGCACTAGCATTGCTAGTCGCAGTCTATTTTGAATCTCACAATTCAGAAAATCCTCTCGGCTGCATTCCATATAAAACCTAAAATGGGCTCTTTCCTGTGCTCTGATTCACCGAATCATTGTATGCGAACTCTGCCTGTGGTAATATGTGGTCCCAACTGCTGTGGTGCTCTGTCACCAAGCTTCTCAGCAAGTCTCCCAGAATTCTGTTGACCACTTCTATTTGTCCATCCGTCTGAGGATGATACACAGAACTAAATGCCAAGTTAGTTCCTAGCTTCTTCCATAAGGTCCTCCAGAAATTCCCTATGAACTTTGTGTCCCTGTCCGAAACTATACTTTTCGGCAATCCATGAAGTCGAATGACCTCCTTGAAAAACAAAATTCGCGATGTGAGTCGCATCGCTGGTCTTCTGGCATGGTATGAAATGTGCCATCTTAGAAAACCTTTCCACCACCACAAAGATGGAATCAACACCTCTTTGTGTCCTCGGCAACCCCAATACAAAATCCATGCTAATCGCCTCCCATGGCCTCTCTGGTATGGGCAATGGCTGATAAAAACCTGCATTCTGCTTTCTACCCTTCGAATGCTAGCAAATTGTACATCTGTCAATGAATATCTTGACATCTGCATGCATCCCCGGCCAAAAATATGACTCATTTAGCTTCGCGAATGTTTTGTCATGTCCAAAATGCCCTGCTAATCCACCACTGTGCTTCTCCTTCAACAATTTCTCCCTCATGGAGAATTTTGGAATACACAGTTGATTGCCTCTGAACAACAACCCCTCCTGGATCATATAATCTATCTAAGGGCTCCGATCTCTAAGAACTGGATTCTCAACTGCTTCATAAGCTTCTGCAAAATCTGCATCACCTGCTTACATATCCCTGAGATTTTCAAAACCCAATGTTTTGATTCAGAATTCCTGCAGCAACAAACATTTCCTGCTCAAAGCATCATCCACTTTGTTAGCAGTACCCGAAATGTGTTTAATCACAAATTTGAAATTCTGCATATACTCTACCCATTTTGCATGTTTCTAATTCAACTTCTCCTGTCGAGTCACAAACTGCAATGCATGATTATCACTGTATAATACAAACTCTTTCGGGATCAAGTAATGCCTCCACTTATTCAGCGCTTGTATGATAGCATAAAATTCTTTATCATACGTGAAGTATTTCAGTTTCGCCTCATCCAGCTTCTCGCTGAAATATGCAACTGGTCTGTCTTCCTGACTCAAGACCGCTCCTATGGCGTACCCACTCGCATCACATTTCACCTGAAATGTCTTCAAGAAATCCGGCAACACCAACATTGGTCGTTCTGTGATCTTTTTCTTCAACAGATTGAAGCTCTTCTCAGCCTCTTCTGTCCAGTGAAAATATTTATGCCGCTTCTTCACTGTATCCATCATCACTACACTAATCCCACTGAAATTCCTGATGAAATTTCGGTAGAAACTAGCCAAACCATGAAAACTTCTCACCTCTAAAATATTTCTTGGTGATGGCCAATTCTTAATCACCTCCACTTTATCCGGATCCATCCTCAACTCATTTGCCGAAACAACAAAACCCAAGTAAATGACCTCTGTCTTCATAAATGAGGACTTCTTCATATTAATCAACAGCTTCTCCTGTTGTAGCTTCTTCATTACAATGGCCAAATGCTTCAAGTTTTCAGCCACTGACTTACTGTAAATTAGTATGTCGTCTAAATACACAATGACGAACTTCCCAATGAAATCCCTCAGGACTTCATTCATCAGCCTCACAAAGGAACTTGGTGCATTTGTCAGGCGAAATGGCATGACTAGTCATTCATACAAACCTTCGTTTGTTTTGACGGCTGTCTTCCATTCATCGCCTTCCCTCATGCGAATCTGGTGGTATCCTCTTTTCAAATCTATCTTCGAAAAATACCTTGCCCCGCTCAGGAAATCCATCAGATCATCCATTCTCGGCAGTGGAAACCTGTACCTGATGGTTATCTTATTAATCGCTCTCGAGTCAGTGCACATCCTCCAGCCTTTGTCTTTCTTGGGACTGAGTACCATTGGAATGACACATGGACTCAAGCTTTCTCTAACCAATCCTTTGTCCATCAACTCCTGGACCTGTTTCTTAACTTCCTCATTCTCTTGCAGCGTCAATCTATACGCGGCTTT
>JASDQU010108320.1:138010-151028 GCA_032191745.1 Picea mariana
ATATGGTTTTCCCCTTCCAATGCTTATGTATTCAAGGATTAATACTTTCTTGTGTTAGATCTAATATTTCCTTGAGTAGATTGGATTAGATCTAGTATAGATCTAATATTTTGTAAAGTTTAATAAGGTTTGAAGATTGGTATTTGTTGTCACTTGTGTGTAGGAAGTAGGTTGTAGAAGCTAGATATGATTCTTCAAAGGTGTGGCAGCTAGGATATGTATGGAAAACCATGTATTAAAAGGTATTTCATTCTATATTATTTATTAAATATGAAAAAATCTAGTAGATATAGGGAAAACTATGTAGTGGTTTATCTCGCTATCTATCTTATATCAAGAGAAGATCGAAGGGAGGTCTTTTTTATCCATAGGTGAGATTTATCTGTAAATAGCATTGGCGACTCCATTGGGGAAGGATATTTGATTCCTCTTTTGTTTTATTTCCCTTTTTTGTTTAACTATGAATCTTTTTTTGTATCCTAGTAGTCTTCCTTATCACTCCCTCGGAGACTAGATCTATCAAGTCTATAAAACATGCGCTATATCTGGGCCTTTTTCCCAAATTTTCTAGGCGACAATCATGATTGATTGCTTCAAACCAAAGAGACTAGTTCTGACCTATATAACTACTAGGATATGACCATCTATAGATGGCCACTAGGTGCATACCTATTGGGCCACAACTTCCATTATAGGTGACTATTTTTAAAAAAATTCTAAAATTCCTTGATCATATATGAACTTTTGTTGGTCTTATAAGCATGTTAGGGGTATGATAGGATATATATTTTCCCAATTTGAGGTTCTTATTTGATGTTTGAGTTCTAAGTGAGCTTGATATGTCTTAAGTGTTTTTGTTTGGTTCGGTTGGTTGTGTGAGCTAGCTTCCTAGTGAGTTATGATTTGGACAACATCCCCAATGGATCATTTTATATCTAGTACTCTGTCTTTGTCCATTTTTCCATCTATTTTGTGTTTGTTAAAAGGTGTTCCATTCCTAGATCATCTCTCAAGTTTTTGTTTTTTTTAATCTCGTTTAGACATTGGAGTTTGCATGGGGGCGTCACTACCAATATCACACAAGACTTTGCTTCTTTTTTTCTACTTTCATATGCATATTCATTTTCTTACATTAGAAGAAAATTTCATTTCAAAGACAACCAAGAAACAAAACAATTCTAGGGTAAATCCTTTGGGTACCTTGAAAGATAGATTACATTGGTTTGTTTTTCATTCAAGGATCTTGTTTGTTTAATTTTTTTTCCTTGCATGGTTGTTGCACAATTGTGAGGTTATCTTGTTGATTTTGAAAACTAGAAAGGAAAATTTTCTCTTCCCTTAGTTAGAGTTCATTATAAGAGAAATTTTCATATTTTTCAAGCATATTTTCTCTTCTTTGGATTGGAAAAGAGTAAATAACATCATTGAAGTTTCATTCATTCTCTTTCCTAATCAACATCCATAAGAAAAAGAACACTTAATTTAAAATCAATTACACTCTTTTTCTTAATAGTAAACCAATATAGCTATGATTTAGGGAATTTGTGTGGGATTGGAGATTATAATCTCCAAGGCCACATAAGCTAAACCTAGAAGTCACTAAAGAGTGTTTAATTATATTCTCACAATGAGTGCTTCAAGAAGATTCAATAATGAGGTCTCATTGGGGAACCTAGAGTGATTTCCCCTCTCTACATGTCTCGTTGTTTGCTATACTTTCTCAGCTACTACATGAATAAGGGTTTTGATAGCACACGTACACCTATCTACGAGGTGGTTCTTTCAGAGCTTCTAAATTAGTTTCCCTACCCATACATGTGTTCAGACCTTTGATTATTCACCCGGTCACCGATTGTGAGGTGGTAGCCATAGTGGCCTTTCCTAGGTAGCTATAGAGGTAACTACTGGTGGGAAGTGCCTACAGTATGAGGGGTAGATGTTGAATCCCTATTTTTCATCTCCCTTGGAGGGTGATCAACTTAACAAAGGGTACTTGCATTGGTTATGGTTTTTACGTGTGGGTTATCATAATTGTTCCTCACACCTTTTCTAGCCAATATTTTTTGGATTTGACATGCCCTAGGGGGTTGGTTTTTAGTAGGTCCCTTGATCCATTGGTATTTCTTGTTGATATCCTAGATATTTCTTAGGGGTGTGCTATTTGGTTCTAAGTCTACATCAGTAATAGGAGAATTTTTGTTTTGGGTATAACACATTTTGTTCACTGTGGATAAAAAACTTCTCCGTTGGTCCTATCGACAATGATAACTTGCACCTATAATAGAGGAACAACCACCTCTTAAGTGACAAGAGGTAGGTGATAGAGAGTTTAAAGAGTCAAAAAAAAGGTTTGAGGAGAGTTAGAGTGTATAATTTGAAGTGGTTGATGAAAGTCCTCGGCCTCATTTTAATCATCCTTTCACCGATACTAATGACCCCATGTTTTTCTGAGTTAGAGAGTTTTTCATTGAGACATTTTCTTTGTTTAGTTATCCTCAAACCATGTTGGGCCCGAGTGTTTCATCTAGTGTGGCTAAGCCTTCAAGCCCATTGATGAGCATTATAAGGGGCAACCTTTTTATGTCCTTCTTGTTGTCCCTTCCTTCCATTAGAACTACACCATCTACGCCCATTTCATTAGGTACCTTCATTTGAGGGATGTCGGTTGTGTCTTCCTTTCCTTCCATGAGTATACCTAGCATTAGCACTCTCATCCCATCTGTTGTGATGCCCACATTTGGATATCCATCTACTGGGGGGTCTATCCTTTGTTTCAACGTTGGAAGTGGAACTCCTTCCACATCTGGTATCCCTATAGGCATCCCAATAATTCCAAATGTCATTTTTCCTTTCAGTTGAAATGTATCTAGTAGGTTTGGGGATGCTCCTAGCCATTTTAGGGGTAGTAGTGTTTCTGGTGGATTTAATATCCTGTGGGGTAACAAACCAATTCATGGAAGCTCTATTCCTTCCACATTCACCCTTTTCCCTTGGAGCATCCTCCTTGGAATGCATTCCCATTATTATTTTTCCTTTAGCATACATTAAGGTAAGTGGACTATAAAATAATATATAAATCAGAATTTGAACCCACTGGACTCCATAAGCCCCTATAACATATAAGTTATAATAAATTAATATGACTTACACTTTGGTAAACCACAAAAATGAGTCAATTGACAACAAGGACAATGGACTAGGTAGGTTAACTAGTCAACTAGTTTACTACTACAATAAGTTAGTCGATGGAAAAGACATCTGGCTAGGTAGTCGTTTGACTAAAAAAAACTAATAAACCAAAATAACCAATCAATTCCATCTCATGGAATCATAGCCCCCAATGTTTATCCCTCCTTGTATTGCAACCAATGATGTATTTTGTATGCCCATATGTTATCATGCAATCCTTCTTATTTGATTAGGTACTTCTGATAGCATTGGAACATTCTCCACTTGGTGAATATGAAGAGTAATAAACCGTTTAAATTGTGATTCTATATTTTGAATGTGAATAAATTAATGACACGTAACATTTCCATTGAACAAAGTGATTCTATTTTTTTAACTAATACTCAAGCGATACATTCCTTTTGTTGTTGTAGTATTGTGAAAAGGTCCAAGGTAAAACTCCTAGTGTAAGAAGCATTGGTATTTGGCTACTAAAATTTAGAAGTAAACAAATAATTAAATATGCATTGCCTTGTTTTCTAACTAAGAAACAATTAGCGTAATTTTTTTTTTGTTTAATTGAACAATAGACATGGCTATTCATTAATTTTATTAAGGATCCTATAAGTGTTGGTGTATTATTTAAATAAAGGTTGGGTTGAATTTTGCATAAGTAGATTTGTTGATGGTTTACATCATAAATAGTGGGTTGGTTCTTTATTGGGTACTCATTTTGACCTACACATACAAACCCATGCATTTGAAACCAGTGATAAAACAAAGAGTGTGTGTATTCAATTGGAATTTGGAGCAACATAAGAACACACTGAAATACAAATTAGATGCGAAATATAAATTAGATGTATTGCTTGAATGTATATTGAATGGGGAGATATGGTTGAACTAGAATAAGTCTTATGATTGCACATTACAATAAATAAATTTGAGATGTAAGTGGCATGTAAACAAAGCATTGTAAAGAGAATTGAACAAAACCATTTATTTGTGGCCATGAGTCCACCTCGGTGATGCATGATTTCAAGATTGATAGTTGATTGTGACTATAGAGACATCCAAATAATTTTTTAATTTTATTGAGGATCCATGTTGGTGAAACGAACATGACATAGGCCTATTATTTATACATCGAATGGTTTGGATTTAACATGGTTTCAACCATACAATATCGGTTCCTCCTCCATGTGAATATTTGTGTACAATGGTTGAAGCGACCATGGCCTCACTCTTTGGTATTGGTTGGGATTCCCCATTTTGGAATAAAAATGTATCATGTGCACATAATTTAGAAATAATATCCATGTCGATAGAAGTGCACTCAATTAAATAGAAGTGATAGAAGGTTGTTGATTACTTATATAACATAGTTACCAACTTAACGAGAACGTTTTTTGGGGGGTCAAGTTTTTTACCCTGTTTTTAAAAATGGTGCTATCGGTAGAACCCCCCTCCCTTTTAGATGGTTTTTTGATATTTTAAATTTTTCGATCCACAATGTTTCCACATTATTTTTTTAAATGCTTGTTTTTCATGTATTTTCAATTTTTTTCTAATTTTTTATTTTTATTTTTTATTCAACCATGTTTATGTATAAACATATATATATAGAAGTGAGAACCACAGGCGACGCTAGGCGATTTGACTGGTAAAGTCTACGGAGGTATACATACCCTACCCCCCTCTAGATTTGAACTTGTGACCTCTTAAGAGGAAACACATGTTCTTAATCATTAGGCCCACTCGGGCTGTATCTATCTATATATATATATATATATATATATATATATATATATATATATATAAACTATGTATATGTATTATATAAACTATATATAGCTTATATGTATTATATAGAGAGAGATTATAAAACTATTTTTATTTTATTTTTAAAATTTTTTTATTATCGTGGTCATCTGGGTTAATTGCAATTATCACAATTTTTAATATGCAAAACATTATGATGTTTGTTATTGTACCTTCCTGATAGAGCATGTATGTGCCACTAGGTGGTCTAGTTTTTAGAAACGATATTTGCCCCTGTATGAGTTTTGAAGGACATGCTTGAAAAATGTTGTAATTTGACCCTGTTTGAAAAAATGGTGATGTCGGCAGCACCACTTTTTCATTTGGGGATTGATTTTCATGTTTTTTATGCAAAAATATGGGTTTTTGGGGCCAAATTTCTCATTTTGAGGTCACAGTTCTCATTAAGTTGGTAACTATGTTATATCATTTCCTGGTTTATACTACTAGCTATTATTGTGGATTCAAAAATATATTCGTGTATGCCCTTATGCTAAGTATGGATAACATTAACTAAAACATCTTATATATATGAAGTTGTCTCCTAGTTTTTAAAAAGACCTCATACTTATTATAAAAGAATTTTACACTTGGTTATAAGATTCTATATATGTTTATTAATGACTGACTATATATTTTATTATAGATATAATTACTATAATATGCTAAATATACAAGGAATTATAGTAGCATAATATGTTAGGGACCTATCCTGCATAACCCCTCACGTAGGTAGAATAATATATTTCCATGTAATAAAGGCTTATATTAATAAGGCCTATAAATAAGGAAGAATAAGTCAATTGTAAGAAGACTTAATAGAAGCTTTCACTTCTAGAAGGATCTTCCTCTATATTTTTCTTTTGGGTAGATAGATTTAGTATAAATAGGAGTATAGAGTATGAGAAGTCTTGTCTTGAGAATTATTGTAATAGAGCACTACTCTGCTGGAGGTTTCTCCCTTGAAGAGGCAAGTGAACATTGTTTCCTATCAATAAAGGTATTATTTTGGTGTTGTGGTCTCATCTATTGTGTTGTTCCGTTGTTATTCTCTGCAATATTTTTGTTTCAACTATTATTTTAGATCTGGTACCTTACAAGTGGTATCAGAGCACTTTCCTTGGATGAAAATTGTCGGTTAATTTTTTTCAGGGTAGAGATGTATTATGGCGTCTTAAAGCTATAGATATTTGTCTTTCAACACATAAATCTGCGGTTGGGGAAGCATACACACAAGAACTACAAGTGGTACTTAAGCGCACATTATTGGCCACCCTTGTAACCCTTGTTGGTACCCCTTTGAATGGTAGCACATCATAAAACACATGTATACAGATCGACCTAGATATCCTGAATCCCTCCATAGATAAACCAATCGACCTCTTGATTTCTATAGTGCCACCGAGAACAACACTCAGGAAGATACTCTCTAGTAGTTGGGTAGTCGAGTAGTACGACTAAGGGCATGATCTAGCCTCCTTAGTCGGTGCTCTCAGATATTGGGTCGAGTACTCTTGTTTGACCCCACACGTATATCAGAGAGCTATAACACATGGAAACACCTTGTATGTAGAGACCCTGCAAACCCTAACCCCAGGGACAGAAACAAACATAGAATACACAAAATCTATTTATGCACAACTTTACCTCTTGCATTCTCATTGTGAAATTACTACACTTTTTTTCATGTTAAGAATTTGGGCCTTTCAACACTACAATATTCTTCATATCAGAGTATAACTCCGCAAGGGTAAAAAAAATAATTATAGTCATCCTGCAGACACACTTATTTGGGACCTATCCAATTGGATTCCCCTCTTCAACCTGATTCTCATGGTACCTATCATTTTTAATTCAATTTTTTGTGTGGGCCCGACCCCTTTTTTCACACCCTTATTTGGCACCTATCCCAATGCTTTCCCCTTTTCTCCCCTGCTCATAGTGGTACCTATCACTTGATTCCCTTCGGCTCAGTGGTCCCACCCACCCCTTCCAACCCTTTACTCCCCCCCCGCCCCCCTCCCATTTACCTAACCATTTTTCTAAATTGCCACCGAACGTGCCCAAAAAATCAACGCATTGGTTGTTGACAACCTCCAGAAAAAGGAGAACATCAAGAATATCAATGCCACTATTATCTTGCTCAATTCCATTGTTCAAATCCTCCAGTACCAATGTGCCCACATCAAAGCCACACTTGACCAATTCATGGTTCGTTCCTTGAACCCTTCCTCTTTTGAACAACCATCCTATCAAGAAGACCATGACTCTTCCCATTACCATGATCCTCACACTACCCACTTTTCTCAATACCTCTTCCCTCCCATAATCCAGGTGAACAAATTTGATGGCTCAGATCCCACAAGATGGTTCACTCAAATGGAACAATATTTCTCTTTGCATTACATTACTGATGGTTTATCCAAAATTCGTTATGTTATCCTACATATGGATCCAAAACGTTGACAATGGTGGAAATGGTGTAAAAAGGCCCACCAATGGTAAGTTTCTTGGACATAGTTTGTTGCATAGATTTATGACCGCTTTGACTCCAACACCCACCATTTAGGACGTTTGACCAAGTTGAAGCAGTCTGGGACATTGGAAGACTTTATTGCATCATTTGAGCACTTAGATTTCATAACGGAGGGCATGTCTGATGCTTTCTTCAGGGAATGATTTATCAGTGGCCTAAAACATGAAATTCATGACCATGTTCTCATGGCACACCTCCAGACATGGTTGAAAGATACTTAATGAGCCAAGTAATCACAACAGATTGTATCCTCCCAGATCTGCAAACCCTCATTTCCTCCTCACCCTAAATCCACTAATTCCACCCCTCTTGCAACTCCCCTCAAGATCCAAAAATTAACCAGGGAAGAAATGATTGAACGTCAACTCAAGGGTCTTTGTTATAACTGTGATGAAAAATATTTTCTAGGGCACAAGTGTAAGGAACATAAGACTTTTATGGCCATGACTAAGGATATTTATGAAGAAGAGGTCATGGTTTCACCTGTGGATGAGCTACCACCACCATATGATCTAACCCTACCCTCTGATCCACCATAGGTTGAACCGGTGATTTCACTTAATGCCCTCACTGGATTCTCTACTCCCCAAACCCTCAAATTAATTGGTTACATTAAAAGTCCAAAAGTTGTCATCCTTGTGGACAATGGTAGCACCCATAATTTTATTCATCACCGCATTGCCCAAGAAGTCCATTGTTACATCTGTGTTGTCAATAGTTTTCAAATCATGATTATCAATGGAGGTTCCATGAAATGTGGGGGGCGATGTGAAAAGGTGTGGCTCCAAATTGGTCAGTATCACCTAAAATACCATATGTTTTCCATAGACATGGGTAGTTGTGACATTGTTCTTGGTGTCGAATGGTTATGCACTCTCAACCTCATTCTCATAGATTTTAAGGACTTAACCATGCAATTTCAATAGGAGGGAAAACAATATAAGTTCCAAGGCATCATAGAAGGCACCCCTGAGATCATCGGTTCCCATGGCATGGAAAATCTCCTCAAAAAGGGTCATTCTGAAATTATTTTCCAACTCCACTCGATCCATGTTGTTGAGACACTCTGTGTGCATCCCTACCTCCAATCTATCCTCTATCGCAACCAAGTTGTTTTTACCACTCCAAAATAACTTACCCCTTTCCCATGGACTTTGTGATCATTCCATTCCTCTCATATAGGGAAGTCTTCCTCCCAATGTTCTCCCTTATCATCATCCCTTTCCCAGAGGAATGAAATTCAGAAAAGTGTTCATGAATTTCTAGAAGCAGGTGTTATGCATCCTAGTACCAGCCCCTATTCTTCCCCTGTGGTCATGGTACTCAAGAAAGAATGTACTTTGTGCATGTGTCTTGATTTTCATGCCCTCAACAAAATCACAATCAAAGACAAATTCCCCATTCCTATCATTGATGACCTCTTGGATGAATTGAGTGGTGCTCAGTACTTCACCAAACATGATCTACATTCTGGCTACCACCAGATCCATATGAAATAAGAAGAAATTCACAAGACTACATTTCGAACTCATGAGGGTCACTATGATTTCTTGGTAATTCCCTTTGGCTTGTGTAATGCTCCCTCCACTTTCCAAAGTATTATGAATCATGTCTTTCTTCCTCTTCTCCATCATTTTGTCTTAGTTTTCTTTTATGATATTCTCATCTATAGTAAAACTTGGACATCACATCTCTCCCATATGGATTAAGTTCTCCATCTACTCTCTAAGCACCAAATTTTCCTTAAACAATCTAAATGTTCCTTTGGAGCCTCAAAAGTGGAGTACCTGGGTCATATTATCGACAAGGATGGTGTATGTATGGATCCTAAGAAAATTGAAGTTATGAAGGATTGGCCTCTCCCTAAAATTATTAAGAGCTTACATGGTTTTCTGGGTTTAACAGGATATTATTGGAAGTTTGTTCGAAATTATGGAAAAATTGAAACTCCTCTCACTTCTCTCCCTAAAAAGAATTCTTTCAGTTGGACTCCAACTGGTGATCACTCCTTCCAAGCCTTGAAAGATTGTATGTGCTTGACCCCTGTCCTAGCACTTCCATACTTCACAAAGACTTTTGTACTAGAATGTGATGCTTTCGGGAAAGGAATTGGGACCGTTCTCATGTAAGATGGAAGACCTTTGGCCTTCACTAGAAAACAACTTTCAGAGAGACATTTTTTCCAATCCATTTATGAAAAGGAAATGTTATCTATTTTGCATGTTGTGGATATCTGGAATCCTTATTTATTGGGCCAACGCTTCCAAATTAAAACTAATCATCAAAGTCTCAAGTATTTTCTAGAACATCGAATTTCATCACCGAAGCAACAAAAATGGATGACCAAGCTATTTGGCTATGATAATGAAATCATTTATACGAAGGGAAAGGAAAATGTAGTTGTGGACGCTCTTTCTCCTTCATTGTACTAGATTGGCTCCAAGTTGTTCATCAGTAATGGATGCAAGACCCCAAAATTTCTAGCATGATCCACCAATTGCAACACAATTCTCCAGCTTTTCCAGAGTACACTTGTCACAATGAAGAGCTTCTCTACAAAGGTCATTTGTATTTATGGAAGCAATCACAACTTAAATCCATGGTGCTTTATGAAATTCATGCTTTGCCTGAAGTTGGCTATTTAGGGTTTACCAAAACCTATGAACGGGCCAAACGTTCTATTTTATGGGATGGTATGAAAGAGGATGTACACACCTTTGTGGATGAATGTGAGGCCTTTCAACACAACAAGGGAGAAACCGTCAAAGATACGGTAACACTCCAACCACTTTTGATCCCCCTTACTATTTGGTGAGATATTTCTATGGATTTCATTGTTGGCTTACCTAAATCGAAAAATAAGTCAGACACCATGGTGGTCTTCAATCGTCTTTCCAAATATTCTCATTTTTGTGCTCTTCAAGACCCAATCACAACATCCAAAATGGATCAAGTATTCATGGATAATATCTTCAAGCTTCATGGCATGCATAATTCTATTGTCTCTAACAGAGATCCCACTTTCACGAGAAATTTTTGAAAAGAATTGTTCAAGCTACAGGGCACCCAATTGCATCTCAGCACCACCTATCACCCCCAAATGGATGGCAAGACTGAAGTTGCCAACAAGTGTTTGGAAACATATTTGAGGTGTTTTGCATTTGAGAAGAACAATCGTTTGGCTCAGTAGTTACCCCTAGTTGAATGGTGGTAAAATGCATATTACCAACTACTCACATGACTCATTTTGAAGCAATATATGACCAAAATCCATCATTGTTTCTCTCATACATGCCAAGGGTTTCAAAGGTTTAGTGGGTTGATAACAATCTTATAGTCCGAGAGGCTATTCTTTGTAACCTCAAAGAAAAATTGGTCATGGCTCTGAATCCCATGAAGCAACAAGCAGATAAAGGTTGTTATGAACATTGGTTTGTTGAAGGGGACCAGGTGTTTATTCGATTGCAACCTTATAAGCATAATTCACTCAAAGATCAACATTGTCATTTCTCCCAAATTTTATGGTCCTTATACCATGCTCAAGCGAGTGGGATTGGTGGCCTACTAGTTAGCTCTACTGAGTCATTCTATGCTCCATCATGTTTTTCATATCTCCTACTTAAATAAGGTGATTGGAACAAAGTGCCAAACTCAAACTAGTCTCCCTCAATTGGATGAAGAAGGTTCCATATGGTTGCATCCACAAGAAATATTGGACTAGTGAGAGCATCGTCTTTGTCAGTGCACCATCAAGGAAGTGTTAGTCCAGTGGAAAGATACAACTCCATAAGACGCCACCTCGGAGCTAACAACCATTATTCAACAATTTCCTCATCTCAACCCTTGAGGACAAGGTTGTTCTTCAAGGGGGAGGGCATGTTAGAGACCTAACCTCCCTAACCCCTCATGTACATATAATAATATATTTCCATGTAATAAAGGTTGATATTAATAAGGCCTAGCAATAAGGAAGATTAAGCCGAATGTAGGAAGACCTAATAGAAGCTTCCGCTTGGGTAGATAGATTTGGTATAAATAGGAGTAGAAGGTATGAGAAGTTTTTTCTTGAGAATTGTTTTAATAGAGCACTGCTTTGTTGGAGGTTGCCCCCTCGAAAAGGCAAGTGAACATGGTTTCCTATCAATAAAAGTATTATTTTGGTGGTCTCATCTATTATGTTTTTTTGTTGTTATTATATTTTATAGATATAATAAATATAATTGTTATATATGTTTGACATAATTAAAATTGAAAAAATATAATCATTTTTTTTAGTTATTTCAATTCTCAGAGGATAAACTTGTCAATTTTGTTGATGTAGTTATAAAAGGCACTATAAAAAAAATTCAACCTACACCTCTTCACCTCTTCAGTACAATGAAGACTACAAATATCATTCAAATTTTATAGTGCCAAGATACAATTATTGTCTTAGGGCACATTTGACAATATTATTGATATTTAATTTATATATTAATGATTTAAAAAATAAAAAATAAACATGCTTATGTTTCTTTGATTTTTTTGGTAAGAAACATTGATTTTTTAAGAAACAATGATGTACTCACTTTTGATAATATTATAAATATTTAATTTGTATATTAATTATTTAAAAATAATAATAATTTATATAATTTTATATATTAATACATGTTATATAGACCAATCAAATTAATAATAAAATAATTAATTAGTTAAATAAATATATAACAAGATAAATAATACAACATTTTAAACATTTATTTTCAACTTGAAACATGCAATTATTATGATAAAAGGAGAATTTACTAACATCAAGCATAGGTAAGGAAGACCAAATGCTATATAGAGCACAATTGTAAAAGGTTTGATATTTATTTTTTTATTTGAATAAAAAGAAATAAATCTTTCTTCCCTCTAACAATTAAACCAATGTTGATGTGCACATAGAGAATATTGCTTTCAATTCATAATTTTTGAGTAAATATGTTTTGGATAGTATTCTTATCAGACTTTCACTTATTCAAATAATCAAATATCATACTTTACATAGAAACTTCACCATCTATATAGTGTGAATATATGGGATGAAATTGTGATATATTTTTCTGATGAAGTTAATTATATTGTTGATATTAATTGTTTTAGGGTTAATTTAATTGACATTTCTAATAAATATTTTTTTTTTAAATTTTTTACATAAAATAAAATAAATGAATAAATATTAAATAGAATTTTTTTTAAAATTTAATATATAAAATATTTTTAAATAAAATAAATGAATAAACAATAAATAGAAGAATACTTTGAAATTTAAAATACATGTGGAGACATTACAAGAATGAACGTTTTAATTGGAAGATTATTTGACAGATTTTTTTTAAGCATTTAAAACAATAATAGGATGTCATTTTTATGTGAGAACAATGGTAGAGCTTAGCTTATTGCATTCATAATAATGATCAACAATATCTAGTCTAGTTTGTTATCCAGTATTGAATGTTGTGGTAGGTG
>JASDQU010108321.1:5782-24273 GCA_032191745.1 Picea mariana
GGTGTAGCAGAACAATGATGAGACTGGTAAGCCATAGATAAATGCTATATCACTGTGATAAATTTGTAGAAAGCAAAGATTTATATTTCAGGGTGGTAGGGAGGTTCTTGGGAGGATTGATGTCCTCAGAGTTTCAAGTGGGTGCTTGAACACAAGGAGTTGTAGCTTCCATCTGGTTGCAGCCAAAAAAACCAGGGCGGCAGGGTGTTGCAAGGGAGAACTATTGTTCTCTGTTATACAGTTCAGTGTCTGTGTGACTGGAAGTTGGTGCTTCCATATAGTTGGTGATGGAACAATTAGGGAGTTAGTGCTTCCTTCTATAGGGTGCTAGAGAAACCAGGGAGTTGGTGCTTCTTTCTAGTGGGTGCTAGAGAAACCAGAGAGTTGGTGCTCTCATCAAGTGGTAGCTTGCATACCAGAGGTGGTAGCTTCAGAATGAGTTGGTGCTCATAAGAATGATAATGTATATAAAATAAATATTACTTATCATATCAAGAAGAAGAGGTTTTTCCCTTTATGGGTTTCCTCAGGAAATATCTGTCTCTGTATATATCATGTGTGTGATAGATGTTGAATATTCTATTTCTTACCTCCCTGCATTATTATGATTGTCATTGAGTGCTTTGTAAATAGTTTAAAATAAGAATAATTGTTTAAGCACGGTAACAACTGATTCACCCCCCCCTCTCAGTTGTCCAACAACTTTTCTTGTGATGCATGGTATGTGTGGCGTTCCTACAACATGAGTCAATGATTACTGTGACTATTTGTTTTTGATTCCCAAATGGATTATTGCAATCGTGATGATTATGGAATTTCCATCCATTGTATATGTTATGATTATTATATTGCGCCATCAGAGAGGGTCACGAGATTTTAAATATGGTTTTGTGGCATTTTGATCGATTTGTGTTGTGAAATCAGGCCTGTTGTTGTTGCCTCGTATTGGACCGATAGCCCAACACTATGGATGTTTAGTTTCAAAGTGATTGAACCCGTACAGTCATAGAAATGATCTTGATTTTTTTTTCTGGATGTCTATGTATTCCACAACATAGTATGTGTTGAATGGTGACGGTTGTCTGTGAGGTTAAATGGAAAGTCAAGATATTTACATTTAGAATGGTTGTATTTGGTTGTCCGTTATGTGTATTGATGAATATCATTTTTCATAGATGAAACAGGCACGGGGTCTATGACAATATAACCTCATTGCAATTTAATTATTAAATGAATTAAAAGACAATATCAAGCACGACCTTTGAGTTTGAATTTGATGATTGAAATAATTCGTGGGCAGGGGTTGATTTTGATGTTGACCAGAGTGGAAATAAGTGTTTGTTTATTGATTTGGGTGTTGTTTTAAAATATTAAATGGATAAATGATAAGAACATAAATCCCCTACAGGTTGTTGTGGAATGCATTATGTCTTGATGATGACACTGTGTTAAATATTTGATCTCAAACAGTGATCAAGTTAATACACAAAATTGTTTGAACTGTGCACAATAATTGTTTTTTGGGTCACAATGGTCATTTGGTTGGTGTATTTCCTTTACATAATGGTTTTATGGATTAATTAATTAATTTTATGAACAATAACCGCTCTCTTTCCCTATCATTATTTCTCTTTTCAACAATTACAATCCTATCACCTTCCCACATCCATATCTCACTCCATGTTCTTAAAATTTAATTACAGTTAAGAGAATTCTATATTGAAACAATTTGAAATCACAATCTCTTGATTGGAACACAGTTTTATGATTCTTGGGTTTTCATTATAGTTGATTGTTTGTTGTCTTTGAGAAGTAACCATGATTCTTTCCCCCCTCATTTTTATCATTTTTTTCTCAATACAAACCCCTCGCATATCCCAGAACCTTTGTTCACCCCTTGCTCATCAACAACAATGAAACAATTTATATGGATTGGATTGCATGAGTCTGATATGTTGTTGAACCAAAATCTATTTCATAATTTTAAAGAGTTGTCATGTATGGTTGTTAAAGGAACTATTTTCTAATCAATTATGCATACATGAATGAGCTATTCAAATAAAAGGCTGAAAACTGAGGCCTACTATGCCCCTGTCAAAGAGAAAGCCGCTACTTCCCCTTCCACATCTTCAAATAATTCTGATAAATCTATGTCCTCCCACATGCATTTGAAGAATGATTTCTCTCATATGATCAGAGAGATGGGGCTTAAAGATTCCACACAGCCTAAGACAGGTTCATAAGAACTAAAAGATGATAACATCAACAAGGGAAATATTGCCTCACAAACTGGAAAATATGGATTTTAAGTTTTTTTTATTGTTGATAATAGTTGACTTCAGATTTTTGTATAACATGTTTTTGGATATGTTGGTAATATATTTTGGAAATAGTTGCAATTATTATTGAGATAAATTGTCAAATATGAATGTGATGATGGGAGTCACAAGGAGGGGTGTTTTCTTTAATTGACTAGTTATGTTATGATTGTTGAGAACTAAAGGGAGTCACAAGGGGTCCCACCTACTAGTTATTATTTATTTAAAACCTTTATTATGATTTATTACTCTTCCCCCCTTAACTAAAATTTGGTTGAGTTTTAGCTAACTTAACTAATGAGGTGGTTCAACTGCTTCAACCAATTATAATTTGCTTAAAGAAAAAAGGAAAGGGAGGAACAAGAGGAGGATAGAAGGAGAAGCATACTAAGGTTTTCTCTTTGAGTTTATGCTAAGATAGTTTAGTTTTCATTCATTCCTTAATTTATCACAAGCCTAATTATTTTTTATGGTAGCAGGGTCTTATTATAGACAACAAGATTCAGGGCTGAATTACATCATTCAGACACTTGTTTTTCAGAGGCATTGATCTATCTTTGATAGTCTGTGTAGACTTGTCTGTTTGTGAATTAGTTTTCATGATTGAAAAAGGCTATTGTGCAGAGTCAAGTGGGAAGCAATCTGTGTCAAGCTGATCCAGCTTTTAGAGTTCAGTTTTTGGTTTTTTGTCAGAGGTCCTTTTGTATGTTCCATCGGGGATGTCTAAGTTTGACTTTGGTCCGAAATTTCTGCATGAAATTTTGTAAAAGGAATGACTCTTTGGTGAATTGGAATGAAATAAAGGATTTCTTTCTGTCTCATATGTCTTGATTATCATCTTGGTGTCTTTACTTCTGTCTCTACATTTATTTCAACAACTGTTATATTCATAAAATCATATCAAAATGAATTTTCCAACAAGTTTTTAATTGTGAAAAAGACTATCCTAAGCACTTGTAATCAATACTTGTGAGTTAGGATTTTATTTTTGATGGATATAAACATAGGGTGATGTTCTCGTCTAATTTTCTTTAGCCACGCATAATCTGAAAATGCTTGAGTAAGATCATTTCATATCTTTTCCTCAACATTTATTTGGCAACCATACTCGAGAGATCTTCAATATCTCTCTAGTTAATTTTAATACTCAAGTTTCATCGATAAATCTATTCTTCTGATATTGATTCTTTGACTATTTTATTTCTTAATGAATGTGCATGTTGCAAGGCAACCCAATATTGAGCCCAGTCTTCAAGATCAGACCAACATTGCTTTGAACCTGTTTAATACCATTTTAAACAATGCCAATACCCATGCTGAGCTTAACCTTTCTTGGGCAACAATTGAATGAAATATTAGTGCACAAGAACGATTAGAAGCTAGACGTAGACAACCTAGAAATCAGTCGTAACCTTCTTGTTTCTCCAGTTTTGGCCTTTCTTTCATTTTCTTATACTCTCGTGCTTCTAGAAGATGAAGAGGATTATCACCGAAAATAAATCCTATTGCTGAAATAGGAATAAGGAACATTGTGTTATCTACCCAACAAAGTGTTCTAAGGAGAAGTTTGTCTGATTCATCGAGTTCGCCTTTCTTTCCCTCATCCAACATCCATAAGATGGCATATAGTGGTGGCTCTGGTGGTATGGGAGGTGCTTCATCCTGTTAGGATTGATCTTCGTCAGTGATTGGTAGCTTATATAACTACCATATCCTTGTTCAATATACCACAAATCCTACCAAAGTCATTAAAAAGTATGGGATTTTTCAGTTTGAAGAAGACGCCACAACCACACCATGGCATGTGTCATCTCCTCTTAACCTAACACCTGCTACTCATCCACTTCCAAAATTTAAAGAACATCTTCCTAGGTTTTCAGGAAATAACACTGTCATTACAAACAAACACCTGGTGGAATTTTCTAATTCTTGTCATAACATAGGGGCCAATGACAATGATACTTGCATGTGCTCATTCGTCAATTCCTTGGAAGGAAAGGTTGCGACAGATTTCTTTGACCTCACTCCTAATATTTTGTCTACTTGGTAAGGGTTAATCCATTGGCTCTGATCCACTTATGGGCAATCTAAAATCCCAGTCGAGAAGTCAAGGGAATACAATAATGTCACCTATAAGGATGGTGAGACCATCAAGTCTTTAAACTTGTGTTTCACCAAGTTATACAATCAAATCCCTGAACTCATCCGCCCTCAGAAACAAGCTGCTTTCATGCATTACTACAATGCATTGCCTTCCCATAGGTGAGATTAAAGATGTGACCTTAGTTTTGTGCGCTCATCATGAAATAAGGACAACTCTCAACATTCAGATAATTGATATGCCAGTAAGAAATTACTCAATCATCTTAGGAAGAGATTGGAAAACCTTAATGGGTGGATACCTCTCACTCAACATAACACATTTATCCATTCCTCGGAATGAAAAAAACATTATAGTCCTTAGAGAAGGAAGGATATCACCTTACATAGAGAGTGTCCCACAAACTAACATAAACTATATCGAAGAGGACCTAGGAGTGTATTCCATCTTTGTTGAGGAGGATAACATTCCCATCGAAAAAATCGATTTAGATGATGGTATGTGGCACATGCACTTTGATGGTTCATGCTCTAACAAAGGTAACATAGCTGGCATTATCTTGATTTCTCCTGTAGGAAAAATCTATAACTTTTCTTACAGGTTGGAGTTCGCTTGCACTAACAATGTCACTGAATTTGAAGCTTTATTATTAGGCATTGAGAATGCCTATAATATTGGTTGTGGTCACCTTTTTGTTTTTGGGGATTCCAAACTTGTTGTGAATCTTGTACATAAAATTTACTCTCCTAGCAACAAGTTAATGAAACGATACAACCAAACTGTTTGGGTGCTTATCTCGAACCTTTTATCTTTCAACATCACTCATGTCAAGAGGGAGTTAAACTCGATGGATGATCAGTTAGATGTTTTTGCAACCTCTCCTAATCAACAAATTATGCCACATAGACCTAATTGTACTTTCCAATCTCTGGATATTCCACATATCCCCGAAAATATAGAATCTTGGTAGGTCTTCCCTAATGATGAGAGCATTTGTGATTTTATTCAAAATGAACCTTTTAAGCCAAAGGAGATTATATCCATAGAAGATAACAAGATTCCTAAAGGCTTGACTCCTCTACAGAGTTCATTTTCTTTGAGTGATGTAGACAACAAGGAAAAACAGAAAGAAGAGGAGTTGAAAAGGAAGGTGGGTGAAACAATTTCCTTGAACATTGGGACACCCGAGGCTCCAAAGAATGTTAAAATAGGTGCCAAATGTTCAGATGAAGAGAAGGTGAAGTTTGCCAATTTGCTTGGTGAATTTCAAGATGTTTTTGTTTGGTTTTATGATGATCTTCATGGTTTTGATCTTGATCTTATACAACATGCCATCCCCATTAAGGAAGGTGTAAAACCAGTCAGGCAAAAACAAAGACCTATCAACCCCGCACTAGAAGCAACTATTCGAAAGGAGTTGGAAAAACTCTTGAAGGTTGGGATCATATTTCCAATCAAGTATTCTGAATGGGTTTCAAAATTGGTTCCTGTTTGGAAAACAACTGGTCATATCAGATTATGTGTTGATTTTCGTGCATTAAATCGAGCTAGTATAAAATATCACTTCCCTCTCCCTAACATGGAAATGATTTTGCAGCAAGTTGCAAGGTCACAAATAATGTCCTTACTTGACGATTTTTCCATTTACAACCAAATCAAAGTAAAAAGGGCAGACAAATATAATACCACCTTTATTACTCGTTGGGGTACTTTTCCTTATGAACGTATGCCTTTTGGATTATCTAATGTAGGTGTCACCTTTCAAAGAGATATGCAAATAGATTTTGACAATTTGATCGGTAAGATCATTCAGATCTACCTTGATGACTTAATGGTGTACTCTAAAGTTTGATCAGATCATTTTGGTCATCTGAGAAAAGTTCTCATGCGATGTAGGAAATTTGTCATTTCTCTAAATCCTTCCAAGTCCATTTTTGGCGTTACCGAGGGAAAAATCCTTGGACACATCATCTTCGATTTAGGAATAAACATTGATCCTGAAAGGATTGATACTATCCTTAATTTTCCTGCTCCCACTTCCAAAAAGGAGGTTCAATATTTTAAGGGGGTTATTAACTTTGTCTGTAGGTTTGTTCCAGATTTTACTATGATGGTCAAGCCAATACATAATCTGCTTAAGCAAGATCGTTCTTTTTCTTGGACAGATGATCTCGAAAATTCTTTTGAAGGGATCAAGAAAGAAATAAGTTCCACACTAGTTTTGGTGAAGTTGGATTTTGAGAAGGAATTCACGATATATACTAATTCCACCAAGGAGGCAGTTTTTGTTGTTCTCATGCAAAATGATGACCAAGGAAATGAAAAACTAGTGGCTTACATGAGTCAAAGTTTGTCTGATGATGAATTTAAATATTGTTTTATTAAGAAACATGCTTTCGCTCTTGTTAAAGCTGTTGAAAATTTTTGCCACTTCATCTTAGGTGAGCATATGTTGGTAAAGGTCCCTTTACCTACTGTCAAGTTTTTTCTCTCACAGACTTATCTTTCAGGAAAGCTTGCACATTGGCTTTCCAAGATCCAGGAGCATGATTTGAATATCGTGACTTCTACCACTATCAAGGGGCATGACCTAGCCCCTCACTGAGCTCAACATGCTAAGAATGGTGAAGAAATTGATGAATAAGATAGTTCCTTTCAACTCTCTTTTACATTGATGATCAGATCCTCCCTGTGTCTGAAAATCCCTAGTACAAGAATTTGGTTTATTATTTACAAAACCAAATATTTCCAGACAAATTAGACACTCATCAAAGGAGAAGACTATGTGTTGAATCGTCTTGAATCTGCAAGATATGTCATTATAGGAGACTTATTATTTCAAAGATCTGTTGATGGTGTGTTTCTTCGCTATGTAAATAATGAAGACGCACATAAACTATTGCAAGAAGCTCATGGTTCTTCAAGTTCTGTCATTCATGTAGGAGATCATTTTTCTGCAAAAACCATTGCTTTCAAGATTATTAGAAAAAAGGATATTATTGGCCTTCAATATTTCGTGACTCTTATATTTTTTTGAGATCTTGTGATAAGTGCCAAAAATTTGCTGGGAAAGAATGCCTTTCAGCCATGCCATTACAACCTGTCCTACCAGACTTTTCGTTTTCAAAGTGGGGATTGGATTTTATTGGTCCTATTAATCGTCCTTCTTCAGCAAGGCAATTTCTTATTTTGACAACCACAAACTATTTTACAAAATGGGCTGAAGTTGTCCCACTTAAAAATTCCACAGATGATCAAGTAATTTCTTTCCTTGAAAATAACATTTTTTCCAGATTTGTTCTTCCATTAGAAATTATTATAGACAATGGTCCCGCTTTCATTTATGCTAAGCTGACTCAATTTTTAGCTAAATTGGGGGTTAAAAATTCACCTCATCAGCTTATTATCCCTAAGGAAATGGGTAGGCTAAGTCTACCAACAAAAATCTGGTAAGAATCATCAAAAGGTTCATTGAAGACAAGCCTCGTCAGTGGCACACTCTCCTTACTTACACCCTCTGGGTAGAGAGAGCTACCACCAAGGTAAGCACCGATTGCACTCCTTTCCAGCTTGTTTATGGTCAAGAAGCCCTCCTGCCATTTGAACTAGAACTTTCTTCCTTAAGGTTGATGCTACAGATTGAAGAATTAAATTCTTCAGATGTTTCACAAAGGATAAACATGCTACTAGCTTTGGAAGAGCAAAGGATGTTTTCTTTGGATAACATTAAAAGGAGACAACAAATTGTTAAGAAGTATTTCAACAAGAGTGTCAAGACTGTAAAGTTTGAGGTCAATGAAAAAGTTTTTCTACGGGATTCAGCTCACGCTGATAGGGGAAGACATTCAAAATTTCAAAAATTATGGTTGGGTCCTTTCAAGATCGCTTTTGTCTTAGGTACAAATCTTAAATTCTAAAATATTTACAGGAGCGATTGTTTTCCTACAATACTAATGGTTCTCACTTGAAGCATTACGTGGAACCAACTTGAAAATCTCTAACGTTGTTTGGATTTTCTGTATTTTAGTAGTCTAGATCTACTTTCAATTTTCACTATTTTTCTTTTTTTCTTACAACAATTGATTTCTGTTTTCTGTTTAAACATCTCCTACTGCTTTTACATTTTTGTCACTTTATTTCTACTATTTTATTTTTCTGCAATTTTATTCTGTTAGGATTTTTATTGCCTTGCCATATTTTTAAATGATTTTGGCCGAGAATAAGATGTTGGATCAATTTTTCCACAATGACACTCCTGCAAGATATTGTTAGTTAATAACAATCAAGCTTACACAGTTGTTACAATGTTTCCCCTGAAGACATACTTGGATTTGCTATATGCTTTCACTCTTGTCTTATAAAGAGATTGGTTATCTCCCACTTCTTCTTTCCATTTCTTCATCCATTTGATAAATAAAAGAGCAGGTCCATTAATTTTTCTCCTTGGAGCAAGAGCCAATTTTGGTTGAATGATTATGCATACAGGGATAAACCCCCTCATACTTAACATTTTTCACGAGTTATTCCCAAATTCCCGGTTATTTTTCCATTAAATCTGCTCACTTAACCTTGTTGCATAATTATTCTGGTTATATATTATAAATTTACTATTCTGGTCTACGAAACCATGAGTTCTGAGTTCTAAATCTATTGAAAGCAAATTTCCCTATGGATTCGCCGATTTGTTGACGATTAAAATCGCAATGAGGATTTCACCTGCAAAGTATTGCTAAAGCCTATTAACTATAAGCTAATAGTATATATATATATATATATATATATATATATATATATATATATATAATACTAGTAGGTGGGACCCCCTTGTAGGTTGGAGGATCAAATATGGGTCTTATTTGATGTTTAACTGTTGTTCAATATTGCTTACAATATTGAGAATGATTGATGATCGATGTTGTTCCTATTCATGACAAATGGACGAGGGATAATACATGTTTGTTCTCTTGATCTAGACTCGAATGCCATGATGGATTATGATATCTATTGTTATAATTGCTATATGTTCCTGGATTCGTTACTTTGACACCTGCAAAAGACACATGTTAGTAACGAAAAATAAAGAGAAATTGAAAAGAAATAAAGCAATATAAACAAAAAAATGCAAAAAGAAGGAAATGGTCTATACTAACATGTTACACTATATGCATTAAAATGATCATTGTAAATCCTAGATAACAAATAATAGCTATGCGATTTATTGAGTTCCATGGAAATATAGTTGTTATACATTACTGTATAGTTGGAAACGGTAATATGTGGGTGGTGCTCTTGGAAATTAAGGTAAATGGGTTTCAATGCATAGTTAAATAGGATGAATTAATGGACTAGTGGTTGGCACGTACTAAGGAATTGAATGAGTTTGAGCGTGGAGGTGACTTGCATTTACTTCACGTCAGTCATACTCCTTCCACTGGATGCCACCCTAGTCGGGCTATTGTTTCAACTATGTTTGTTGTGGTTAGGCTTCGACTTTCAAGCAGAGGGAGAACTGCTCAACCAATTCGCGTTTTTAAGGTGCTCTTGGTTACAGGTATGTATTTTTGGCCATCCATGAATTTTCTCTGGTTATGAAATAGATAGTGGCGCGGTATGTATGGTTCGTGCTTTGTTTAAAGTCTCGCAACTATGTATTTTGGTGATATTTTTCTGGATGATTGGTGTGGGGTTTCATCGCAGTAATGTCTGAAGTTACATTGTATTGGGTCGTTCTGAGGGTTAGCAGCCATAAAATCTCTCTGTCATCTTGCTGGTTTAGTGGAGGGTTTCATTTGGTCTAAACTGGACAATTGTCTCCACACATTTGTATCACCATACCTGGTTGTTTGTCATTATGGGGTTTACTAGGTTTTTGGAATGCCTTGTGCCACTGCGCTTTGCTTCACTTGGGTATGAATTCGTTCATGTTACTAATGTTGCATAGGGGGTTGTGATGGATGTTTGCCAAAGGGCTTGCTTAATGTGACTGTTATTTCTCAGTCCTATCCTGTCTCAACATTCTTGGGTTGATTGGGAAGGACACGAGGGTTATACCCTACATTTTTTAGGTGTCGTTACATAATCAAAATGGAGCCTTGCCCCTATGTTCATAGTCTCTCCTATCATAGGGATTGTCACCCTGTCTGCGAAGACATTTGTGGTATACCCTGTGCATGCACCATTGGTCTCGGAGGTTCTCACATGATGTCAAGAGTCGATTCCATGTCTCCCTGGGTTGGTCCACAGAGCCAATCCTTGATTACTCAAAGCTCAGTTTTGATAAAGGAAACCCTTTATGTCATGTTGGATACATGGTCGATGGTTATGACTTGGTGATGCATTGTCGATAATGTTATATTGTCGACTCGTCTCTATTGATTATCCTGACAATGATTTTTGGTTATAGTCACTGCAATTGGTTATTATGACAGTCTAATTGATAAGCTCAACATTTAAATTGGTTGATTGAAGAATGGGGTTAATATACAATCATTGTCTTTTGCATTGGGATTATTGAAATGTAACTAGGCATTCATTTACAATTGATTAATGCACAGTGATGCTTCCTGCGTGATTCATGGTATGTGTGGCATTCCTACAACATGAGTCAATGATTACTGTGACTATGTGTTTTTGATTTCCAAATGGATTATTGCAATCATGGTGATTATGACATTTCCATCCATTGTATATGTTATGATTATTCCATTGCACCATGAGAGAGGGTCACGGGCTTTTAAATATGGTTTTGTGGCATTTTGATCGACTTGTGTTGTGAAATCGGGCCTGTTGTCGCTGTCTCGTTGTATTGGACCGATAGCCCAACACTATGGATGTTTAGTTTCAGAGTGATTGAACCTGTACAGTCATAGAAATGATCTTGCATTTTTTTCTCAGATATATGTGTATTCCAGAGCATAGTATGTGTTGAATGGTGATGGTTGTCTGTGAGGTTAAATGGCAAGTCAAGATATTTACATTTAGAATGGTTGTATTTGGCTGTCCATTATGTGTATTGATGAATATCATGTTTCATATAAGAAATAGGCACGAGGTATGTGACAGTATAACCTCATTGCAATTTAATTATTAAATGAATTAAAAGACATAATCAAGCATGACCTTTGAGTTTGTATTTGATGATTGAAATAATTCGTGGGCAGTGGTTGATTTTGATGTTGACCAGAGTTGAAATAAGTGATTGTTTATTGATTTGAGAGTTGTTTTAAAATATTAAATGGATAAATGATAAGAACATAACTCTCCTACAGGTTGTTGTGGAATGCATTCTGTCTTGATGATGACACTATGTTAAATATTTGATCTCAAACAGTGAGCAAGTTAATGCACATAATTGTTTGAACTGTGCACAACAATTGTTTTTTGGGTCACAGTGGTCATTTGGTTGGTGTATTTCCTTTACATAATGGTTTTATGGATTACTTAATTAATTTTATGAACAATAATCACTGTCTTTCCCTATCATTATTTTTCTTTTCACCAATTACAATCCCATCACCTTCCCACATCGATTTCTCACTCCTTGTTCTTAAAATTTAATTACAGTTAGGATAATTCTATATTGAAATAGTTTGAAATCACAACCTCTTGATTGGAACACAGTTTTATGATTCTTGTGTTTCCATTACAATTGATTGTTTGTTGTCTTTGAGCAGTAACCATGATTCTTTTCCCCCTCATTTTATCATTTTTCTATCAATACAAACCCCTCGCATATCCCAGAACCATTGTTCACCCCCTGCTCATCGACAATACTTAAACAATTTATATGGATTGGATTGCATGAGTCTGATATGTTGCTGAGCCAAAATCTATTTCATATTTTTAAAGATTTGTCATGTATGGTTGTTAAAGGAACTATTTTCTAATCAATTATGCATACATGAATGAGCTATTCAAATAAAAGGTTGAAAATTGAGGCCTACTATGCCCCTATCAAAGAGAAAGATGTTATTGCCCCTTCCTCATCTTCAAATAATTTTGATAAATTTGTGTCCTCCCACATGCATTTGAAGAGCGATTGCTCTCATATGATCAATGAGATGAGGCTTAAATATTCCACACAGCCCAAGGCAGGTTCAGAAAGACTAAATGATGATAGCATCAACAAGGGAAAGATTGCCTCACAAACTGAAAAATATGGATTTTATTTTTTTTATATTGTTGATGACAATTGACTTCAGATTTTCATATAGCATGTTTTTGGATATGTTGGTAATATATTTTGTAAATAGTTGCAATTATTATTGAGAGAAATTGTTAAATATGAATGTGATGATGGGAGTCACAAGGAAGGGTGATTTGTTTAATTGACTAGTTATGTTACGATTGTTGAGAACTAAAGGGAGTCAGAAGGGGTCCCACCTACTAGTTATTATTTATTTAAAACCCTTATTCTGATTTATTACTCTTCCCCCCTTAACTAAAAGTTGGTTTATTTTTAGTTAGCTTAACTAATGAGGTGGTTCAACTACTTCAACCAATTCTAATTTGCTTAAAGAAAAAAGGAAAGGGAGGAACAAGAGGAGGATAGAAGGAGAAGCATACTAAGGTTAGCTCTTTGAGTTTATGTTGAGATAGTTCAATTTTCATTCATTCCTTAATTTATCACAAGCCTAATTCATTTTTATGATAGCAGGGTCTTATTGTAGACAACAAGATTCAGGGCTGAATTACATCATTCAGACACTTGTTTTTAAAAGGTGTTGATCTATCTTTGATAGTCTGTGTAGACTTGTCTGTTTGTGAATTAGTTTTCATGACTGACAAAGGCTATTGTGCAGAGTCGAGTGGGAAACAATTTGTGGCAAGATGATCCAACTTTTAGAGTTCAATTTTTGGTTTTTTGTCAAAGGTCCTTTTGTATGTTCCATCAGGGATGTCTAAGTTTGACTTTGGTCTAAACTTTCTGCATGAAATTTTGTAAAAGGAATGACTCTTTGGTGAATTGGAATGAAATAAAAGATTTCTTTATGTCTCATCTGTCTTGATTATCATCTTGGTGTCTTTACTTCTGTCTCTACATTTATTTCAGCAACTGTTATATTCAGAAAATCATATTAAAATGAATTTTCTAGCAAGTTTTTAATTGTGAAAAAGACCAGCCTAAGCACTTGTAATAAATACTTGTGAGTTAGGATTTTATTTTTGATGGATATAAACATAGGGTGATATTCCCGTCTATTTTTCTTTAGCCAAGCAGAATTTGAAAATGCTTGAGTAAGATAATTTCATATCTTTTCCTCAATATTCACGTGGTCTATGGAGAGGTGGAAGTTGTCATTGTCTCCCATCGATGCGTGGACACTGTTGGCACCCCATCCGAGGGTCATAAAAATGTATTTTTAAAAAGCATGAAAAAATATTTTTTCCATATAAATAAAATAACCAAACAAAGTAAAAAAATCTAGATGTAAAAAAATTCGTATTTTTTCAAATATATAAAATAATTAATTTTTAAAATATAAATAACATAAATTATAAAAAAAAATTATATTAAAAAAAATCTATTTAACATTATCAAATACATAAAATTTAATATTTTTATTTATGTCTGAAGAAATGATGAGAAGGGCTTTGGTGTTCACAAACCCTAATTAATATCCATATTTAATATTTATCAAGTTAACAAGTGGACATTACATTGCTGCCACGTGTGGTCAAGAGTTATGTGCAACTAGATATCGACATATTAGTTTCTAGGTTTGATAATTGACGCCTATTAATCTCACCTCATAGTCATGCATAAAATTCAATCCCAATACATCAAATAAACCTCTCTTTGCTCTGTTTCTTCCACCCACGTCCTTCAAAAAGACCTTGCACAAAAAATGTGATCGAAAAAATGAAGGAATGGCTCTCTTGGCCACTGTTACCTTATCAAGAGTGGAAGTATTTCGGATGGGGGGAGTTCTTTCATATTTCTGGTCAGACATTCATAGACTTTTTGACCATTGAGGGTGAAATTTAGGTAATTTTTCTCTTTAAATGATGAGAAATCATAGATTAAGATTCAAAAAGCTGCTGTAAATATTGTAATAGGGACCTTGAAGGGCATTGTGGTATTCAACAATGATGATTTATTCAAGATATTTTTATTTGAAAGGATCCGTGGAAGTCTTCAAATTGGATCATACAATGCTTAATGCTCAAAAGCTTTCTCTGTGATGTGAAATAGCCTATGAAGGACATCCATGTCTTGAAATTTGATAAATGTACTGTAATGTTTTCAAATCCTTTGGTCTCATAATTTAATTCGAAGTAGTTAGATGAAAAGATAATTGTAGGCATAGCATAGTTTAACTCTAAATTCTTGGAGGCCAGTTTCTCGCTAAAATGGTACAATTGATTCTTCAAAATTGATTGTATGATGTAAGATAACCAAATCCTTTTGATCTTGTGGTTAGGTGTATTTCTGAATAGATGTTAAGAAATATGCATGCCCTTCGAGTCCTCACGTCAATTCCCTAGGAGAACTATCCAAAATGATGGCAAAGGTAAAGGTGTTTCCTACAATTTCTCGATCAGACTATGAAATCTCATTTCTAGAGTTACCCAATTTGAATATTATTGTTTGAATGCGGTAATATCAATGTTTGGGTTTTGACCGCATGGGTGTAGACTGATTGGCAAGTGTCGCGTAAATGGAAGGATATGTAAAAAGGAGGTCTCAAGATCGATTCTCACCCCGATTTACCCATGTCCCATGCTTGTGGGTTGTGTGGACGCACCTGGAGGTTATAGAGGTAGAAGATGAGAATCGACCCCATGTCACATGAGTACAAGAACCACGAGTTGTCGATTCCGCCAGTCACAAAAATATATATCAATGTTTGGGTTTTGCATTTGTTTGTAAATAGGCGGGCTTTGGAGGGTATCAACCCATGGAATTCACTTTTTCTCCCATAGGTTCTTTTATAAAGGTTCATGTGAGTATTATCCTTGGATTTTCAAATTGGAATATGCTCCCACAAATTTACTATAGGATTTAATAGTAAAACCCATGCAAAATACCATCACGGAGGGCCAAGTGATGGTTTCCTAAATATATTTTTAATGCTCTGCATCAACTCAACAATTTCCATGTAGTGAGTGGTTTACCATTTCATAGATTATGTGGATGTGTTAAAAGTGATACATGTGTGGGCTCCTAAATACAATCAAATCGTTGATGGAATTTACAGGAAAAGACACATGGAAGGTGGGTTTTCAAGTAAGTTTCACAGTGCATTCAAATGGAATTTCACCTATACAGGTGTTCAAAATTAGAGAACATCATATCATGCTTTTCTTGCAAGTTTTGATGTGAAGAAAATATACAGTTCCCTCAATTTCATGCTTACACACCTTACAAGATATACCTTGGTGTTAGAAAGATAGGATCATGGAGCAATAACATAAAACAAATGTGGAAATAAAACATAGAAGATACACAATACAATAGAGACACATATATACGTGGTTGACCCAGTTTGGGCTACATCCACTAGAGAAATTTCCAAGTCCTTCCTTATTATTATCCAACAAAATGAAGGGATACAACCTACAACACACTCGTTGTAACTTCCTCTTCTTTTTCTCACAATCTCCTCTCTCAGAATACAATATTCGTGATAATACACAACCATAATACAATTATTTCATAAAAGAGTGTTTCCTTCTAGGGAATAAACCCTAAAATAACTTCTACCGTCATATCTGTGACCTTATAATGAACGGTACAGATTTATTATGAAATTACAATATTTTACAAGGTAATATTTTGCAATTTCGCTTCGGGGGCGTTGCCCCTGTTATAACCCTTAATTGCACCACACATGCTTACTTGTCATCAGGCCAACTCATATCGCTTCTTTGCCAAAACACTGCTGAACAACTCTTTGAAAAACCTCTTGAATAAAGGCCCATGTGCCCTAATCCATTACTGCACGCGTGTACATGCTGGCTGACCCAAAACAACCTACGTGGACCGACAAAAGCATGAAAAAAGGAAAGTTGCCGAAATAACAAAAAGCTATGGGTGAGTTAACTGAAACTCCCGGCCATGCATGGTTGAGGGTTCGTCCAAATACCTAGCTCCTTCTAGCCTATAAAATAAGGGGTAGGGGTCCCATTTGGAAGAGGAAAAATATAGAAAAGAAACTCTGCCCATTTACGTATTCCCATTGTCCCAACCCTTTAGCCTTTCCTTATGCCAAAGGAGATTCAAAGCAAAGCAGTTGAAGGACAGAAGAAGAGGAGCCCAGGATCAGGTTCGAGTGGTGGCTGGTCTCAACTTTTGTAAGTTGACTCATTCAAAGTAATAAAGAAAATGCTTTTCCTGTCCCAATTCATGATCTGTTTATAGTTTGATCAGTATATGTTTGGATTTCTAACCCGCTAGTATAAAAGTAGTATGCATGCATAGTTGTTTCTCGTCTTGAATGAAAGTCAGCTTTGGAAGGAGTATTGTGAACAAGTAATCAAGCACAACGGAGGATCGACATCAAACGTCGACAATGAGGTAGGTTGATATTTCCATGCATTTACTAAGAAAAGGGGATTTAATTCTAGGGATGAAGGTAGAAAGTAATTTCTATTCGGTCATATTTGCATGCAAAGTCTGAACTCTATTTTCTAGTTCGTAGGGTGTTTTTCCCCAACAACAAAATTGGCGACCGTACTGGGGAGACTCTCTAGGGTTCCTGGAATTTTATTTAGTTTTTGGGTAGTTTAAAGACTAGTTTTTCTTTCCTGTCTTTTCTTTTCATTTCTGTAAAGTCTGAGCTAGCAGGGAGTCTGGTTTTCCATACCAACTTTCCCTGACTTTTGCTTGACTGTGTTTTTCGAGACCCATAGAGATACACGCGGCCTGCACAAGGTCTGCACGCGTGTGCCCGCGCCCTATCCTCTTACAGCCCGCGTGTGAACGCTAGTTGTAGAGGTAGCAGTAGCGTGTAGAGTTCAGAGAACCTCAGAGGCAGTCATCCTCTTCCCTGTCAGAATCACACATTCTCAGGGGGTTTTCTGGAATTCTGTCTGAGTCTTGTTTGCTAACAGTCCTATCTTAGCTTGTTTTTACCTTATTATTTTTTCCTTGCATTATTTTTTTTTTTGTTAGAAAGAGTATCCAAGCCTTCAAGGGATCCTGTTTATCAATATCAGTGGTCTTTTCCTGGTTTGGTCTGTTTGTTTTCATTTTTTCTTAGAGTTTAGATATACACTCGGCCTGTACAAGGTCAGCCCATGTGTACACGCCCTCTGTCTCTGTTTAGCGTGCATTCGCACGCATGCTGTTTGAGTAACAATCATGTGCTTGTACATGATACTTTTTGTTAAGGGTAAGGCAGTCATCCTTTCCCATGATAAGAATTATTCCTCTCAGGTGTTTGAATCTCTGTTCGAACAATCAGTAGCTTAGGATTAATTTTACCCTTAGCTTGCTTTTTCTCATTTAAAACATTGTCAGAAAAATAAAAAAAATTACGGTTTTTAGACAAGTGTGAGAGTCATTGTTTTTACAATTGCTATTGTGTGATTTTTTAAATCTAATTCTTTGTGATCTGCGATTAGACCAGAATTGTTTTTCTTGGTTTTTTCTTGTCGGCATTTTTCCTTTCTTGCTTTACTAGCATTTAAATAAAAAAAAAATCTTTTCATTTTCCTGTTTGGTTGAAAAGTGTCTTTCTGCATTATTAAGCCAGGGAAAATTCTTTTATTTCATAATTTTTTGCAGTTTACTTAGATCATAAGTAGCTCATAGTCGAGTGAAATTCCTGTGAGTTTGTTGTCCAAAATCTTAAAAAAATAAAAAATATGTTTTGAAAAGTTGTCGAAATTTTGCATTCGGTAAAAGTTTTGTTTCCAACTTTTTTAGTCATTTTTTGATTTCGTCTTTTACACATCATCAGTTTCACCCTCATACCCCTTGACGTAAGACAAAGCCATAAAAGTAACGCTAAATTTAAAATCTACTAGACTTTTATGTTTATAGGGTTCACAAACTAGTTCAGGACTAGGGCCTTAGATTAGGTTGGAGAGGAAACTCTTCAAGGCCATTTAAAATCAAACATTGG
>JASDQU010108321.1:26513-40286 GCA_032191745.1 Picea mariana
TTTATTATACAACATCTTTCCAGATGCGCCACGTTCAATACTAGATAAAACTAGACAGAGAGATGGACCACATGCCGATGGTATTGTTGGTTCAACACAAACCAAGCCCACTGAGAAATTGAAAAAACAGTTGCAACAGTTATCCATACAACACATAACGGCTAGCCAAACTACTGCTTTGGCTGCTCCCCCTACCCAAACATCGGAAGTAAACACAGTGTAGTTGACTAACCCAAAGGCTGCCCAATAGCCTGAAGGGAAGAAAAAACAATGAAAGAAGGGTAAGGGGGATAAAAAACCCAACGATAATGCTGGCGGGGACAACACTGAAAAACGGAAAGCGAGGTATCCATGCAACTTATGCATGGAAGACCACCCGACTCATCTATGTCCTCGACTTGCAGAGGCCCAAAAGTTTGTCACACAGCAACAACAGGCAGTGTTGACTAATCCATTTCAACATGGGTAGAATCTAACTCAAGCCTCTGCAAGCACAGAAGGGGGCAGCCAAGAAACTTGCTCGCTTCTGAACAACCCCTCATCCGTGAATGTTTATATGGTTAGGGGTGATTCTTTCATATCGACTAGAGCACACGATTATAGTAAACCAAGTGCTTCTGAGAAGGGTAAAGAAGCTGACCTCCCATCTCTTCCTCTATATATTGAGAAGACGTTGGGAGAAACAATGACATGCATTCCAAAAGGTGCATTTAAAAAGGATTCTCATAACCCAAACGCAAGGGCCTCCCAAAACTACTCTGTGGTGGAAGATTTATCACAAACCCCTTGCGCGATGTCTGCTTTAGAGGTCCTCCAAAGCTGCCCTGCTCAGAGGAAAGCCTTGTTAACCACATTGGGCTCTACTGAGACTTGTAATCTGGGTGCCATCATGTTAGATACAACCGACTTAAAACCTCATCTTCCTTACCACATAGCATTTCAGATAGTAGTGGCTTACCCCACGAAAACTTTTACTCAGAATATCTTCCGCACGGTGGTCAACGAGGGCACCTCGATATGCATTATGTCGTTGGCATGTTGGAAGGCCATTGGCCAGCCCGTTTTGTCTCCATCACCTACTCTCCTCACTGCTTTCGACGATCGTTCGTTCCGACCACATGGCATCATTCCTTCTTTCCCCGTGCAGTTAGGAGGGAAGACCGTGTGTGTCGAAGTAGAGGTAGTTGATGCTCCCCTTGACTATAACCTCTTGTTAGGATGGAGTTGGACTTATGCTATGCAAGCTGTGGTTCCTACAATTTTCCAGGTCTTGTTGTTTCCACACGAGGGCCAGATAGTGACCATCGATCAATTGTCTTTCTCTAGACCTGACCCAACTTTGGGGGCATCCACAGTCCCGATGATTGATAATCCTCAACCAGGTGTCGTCAACGTAGAAGTTGGTTTGTGCCCATCCTTGATGGGTACCTTCGATTACCCACCTCCTTAGGGCAATATCAAATTTATATCTAATCACCATAAGGTTGAGATTTTTCAAGTTTCATCATTCCGCACGACTTACTTTGAAGATCCATGGATTCTTCCTTCCCCATCAGCCACTATGGATGAGATAGGGCACCCAGGCATGTCCATGCCCTTGTCTGCTGCTAAAGTAGTGTACTCTTTAGTCCAGCAAGCTTCAGCTAACACTGATCCGACTTCTTCACAAGAGTTAGATCCACTTCTAGAGCCTATTTGGGCTTAGGGTTCTCTTGCTAACGTTGATTCGTTAGACTTAGTCTTGCCTTCTGATGAAGCAGTAATCGAAGCAATGACTAGTCCAGACAAACCTTGGGAAGATCTTCATCACAGATCATATTTTCTCCCAGAGTTAAGCCAAATCGAAGTAGGAGAATTCACCATGACCATGACAGGAGATTAACCATGTCCTATTAATCTCTTAGCTACACATGAAATTTATGCTGAGGGAAATATGGAAACTATCGCTGAAACTGTACCAATCAACATCTCCCGAAATCCTGGCGTCGTAAAGAATGTCTTCGTCAGAGCAGATTGCTCCCCCGAAGAGATTCAAATCTATACAGATCTTTTCAAAGAATTCCGTGACGTTTTTTCCTGGTCTTATGAGGAAATTCCAGGTATCGATCCCAAAATAGTTGAACATGAAATCACAACGTATCCTGATGCCAAGCTTGTTCGACAGAAGCTTCGTCCAGTTAATCCTAAGAAAGTAGCAGTCATCAAGATTGAGGTTGAAAAATTGCTAAAGGTAGGTTTTATCTACCCTATCCATTTGACTCAATGGGTGTCAAATCCTTTGCCGGTCAATAAAAAATAAGGCACGATTCGTGTATGTACCGATTTCCATGATTTGAACAAGGCATGTCCCAAAGATAATTTTCCAACACCATTCATTGACCAGATCATTGATGAATGTGCTGGTTGCGAAGCCTTTTCTTTCATGGATGGTTTTTCAGGATACAATCAAATCCAAATCAAACCTGAATACCAACACAAAACAACATTCATTTGTCTGTGGGGTACATTCGCATATCGTAAGATGACTTTTGGTCTTAAAAATGTTGGAGCCACATTCCAACGGGCCATGTCTTTTGCCTTTCATGATCTCAAGCATATATAGTCGAGGCCTATCTAGATGATTTAGAATCACGATATCACAAGAGAATGGATCATCCCACACACCTTAGACTTACCTTCGAACGTTGTCTCTACTTTCGGATTTTTTTAGCCCCTAAATCCCCCGCCAGGGGGGATAAAAAAATTGTCGATGCCCTCCCTGGACCCCCCTGGTGATAGTTGTGGGGGGGAAGACCCCGCCCCCCATTAGGAAATGGGGTCCAAGCATGGCTGGAAAAAAACATCTGAATCAGGAAGATAATCACTCTCCACAACCAACAATCTCCCACTTGGATACTAATCACAACAACTCCACTGTTGTTGTACTTGCTGGACTATGATCGATCTTGGACCTGGAAAATTTATCATCTTCACCTTCATGCTTGAAAACCAACTAAAACTAAGCAGGAACTCAATTTCTCCCTGGTTACTCCCTTTGTTAATATGTTTGCAGAATTTTGGCTAGTATGTATCTTTTCCAACTTCAAATGTCCATCTTCCAAGTAGGATCGTATGAAATTGTACCTGAGTTTTATGTGCTTAGTCTTTGAATGGAAGGCTGATTTATTTGCAAGATGATTGGAACTCTCGCTGTCACAATACAACCTGCTATTCTCCCACTTCTTTCCCAATTCCTCTATAAACCTATGTAACCAAATAATTTCTTTACTAGCCTCTGTAGCAACAACATACTCTACTTTTGTTGTTGAAAGTGCAACAACCTTTTGCATTTTTGAAATCCAACTTACTGTTGTTCCATCTATAGTAAAAACATACCTTGTGGTGCTCCCCCTGATATCTTTATCACCTGCCATATCTGAATCAACATATCCCTATAGAACAATGTCTGAACCTCCAAACCATAATGCATGAGTAGAATTACCTCTCAAATACCCAATAATCCACTTTATTGCCTCCCAATGTTCTTTACCTAGATTGTTCATAAACCTGGTCACAACTCCCATTGCAAGTGCAATATTTTTTCTTGTGCAAACCATCGCATACATCAAGCTGCCAATTGCTGATGAATACGAGACCCTGGACCTGTATTCTATCTCCTCCTATGTATTGGGACACATTTCCTTATTTAATTGGAATGGATGGCCAAAGTTGTACTAATTGGTTTTGCATTCTGCATTCTAAACCTCTCCAACACCTTCTCTATTTACTCACCCTGAGACAATGTCAATTTGAGATTTTTCATGTCTCTTGTTATTCTCAAACCAAGGATTTTCTTTGTAGCACCCAAATCCTTCATCTCAAATGAATTAGCTAATCACTTCTTGAGCACATTTGTATCTTGCATATTAGACCATGCAACAAGTATGCCATCTACATACAATATCAAGATAATATAGATTCCATTTTCTATCCTTTTAAAATAAACACAATGATCAGAAAGACATCTACTATAACCTTGTTCTGTCATAAACCTGTCAAACTTCAAATACGTCTGCGTTGGAGCTTTCTTTAGGCCATACAAACTCTTATTCAACATGCATACCAAATTTTCCTTCCCCTTGGCCTCATACCCCTGTGGCTGCTGCATCTAAATCTCTTCATCCAAATCCCCATGGAGAAAAGTTGTTTTTACATCTAATTGATCAAGATGCAAATATTCTACTGCCACAAGACTTAAAATAATCCTAATTGAAGTAATCTTAAAAACATGAGAAAATATTTCATCAAAATCTATACCTTTCTTTTGTGCAAACCCCTTTACAACAAGTCTAGCTTTGTACCATTTTTTTCCTCCATCTTCTTCCATCAACTTGTAAACCCATTTATTCTGCAATACTCATTTTCTTGTAGGAAACTGAACCAAGTCCCAAGTCTAGTTATTTACCAATGAATCCATTTCCTCTTTCATGCCTTTCTCCCACTTCTTTTTAGTGTCTACCTGCATTGCCTCTTCATAACTTTTTGGTTCACCAGAATTAGTCAACAATAAATAATACAATGAAGGAGAGTATCATTCAAGGGGTCTACTTAAATTGGTATATCTTCTAACAATACTTGTTGGAGTTTGAGGTACTTTCTTCTCCTATTGTTGTACATTTTGATTTCCTGGTACCTTTGGAATTTATTTTTCAGTGATCTCATCAAGCACTGTGTATTTTGGTTTTTCTTTTTCATGTTTCTTTCCCTGCAATTGATCTTTGTACATGACCTTCTCATTGAATATGAAATATATACTCCTAATGATTTTGTGATTATCATAATCCCATAAGAAATAACCAAAATCATAAACACAGTATCCAATAAAGGTACACTTCTTAGATATTTCTTCAAGCTTTGTTCTATTTTCTTTATCAATATGGAAAAATGCTTCACAACCGAAAGTTTTCAAAAAAGAATAGTTTACCTTTTTACTTGTCCATGACTCCTCTGGAATTCCACCATCCAAAGAGATTGAAGGTCCTATACTTATTAAGTAAACAAAAATATCTACAACATCTGCTCAAAACTGTAAGGGAAACCCTGCATGCAATCTCATACTCCTTGCACGCTCCATGATGGTCCCGTTCATCCTTTTCGACACACCATTTTCTTATGGTGTTCCTGGAATGATCTTCTCTCTATGAATCCCATGGTATGAACATTAATCATCAAACTCCTTATTTAAATATTCACCTATATTGTCTGATCTAAGACACTTCAACCTTTTTCCCGCCTCATTCTCAACCAAAGCTTTCCATTTCTTAAAAGTGTCAAAAACATTAGATTTTTGTCGAATGCAATAAACCCAAGTTTTTCTAGTTGCATCATCAATAAAAGTAACATAATAATGAGAGAAACCAAGAGATGATACCTGAGCTGCTCCCCATACATATGTATGCACAATCTCTAACCTTTCACTCTTCTTTTCTTTTCCAACTTTGAGAAATCTGACTCTCTTATGTTTTCCATAAACACAGTGCTCAAAGAAATCCAAATCAATTTGTTTAAGATCTGACAACAAATTTATTTTGTGAAGTATCTGCATCCCCTTCTCACTCATGTTTCCAAGCCTATGATTCCATAGTGTTGTATCCACTCTTGTAGAAGCTAAAGAGATATAAGAGTCAGTATTACCAGTACATAAATACAATGTACCTACCTTCTCTCATTTTTCTATCACCAGTGATCCTTTGGTGACCTTCCATGCCTTATCTGTAAATATGGATACACAACCTTCACTTCTCAACTGCCCTGTTGAAATTATATTTTTCCTTAGATCTGGAACATGTCTTACCTCTTTCAACAACCATTGGTTTCCATTCCTTTGCTTTATTTTTATCTTTCCCATTCCAACAATTTTGCATGGTGCTTCATCACCCAAATGAACCTGTCCAAAATCACCTTGAACATAATCTAGAAAATGTTTCTTATGGGGTGTGGCATGAAATGAAACCCTTGAATCTACTACCCAAGACTCAGAAATATTATCTATAGAAAGAATCAAAGCATCTTGTAACACATCACTTGTTACATTTGCTTCTTGATTTTTCTCTTGTTGTCCATCTCTTTGTTTCTTTGGAGATCTGCAGTCTTTTTTCAAATGCCTTTTCTTCCCACAATTCCAACATTCTATCTTTCCTAGATTAGATTTGGATCTGCCCTTTCTATAATTCCCATGGTTCCTTGAGCCCTTTCCTCTATCCTTTTGTCTTCCCCTTTTCTCCATGTTTAACGCATTACTTGAAGTCTCATATGCGATTTTCCACTGCATTTCCTCACTAAGGATAACACCAACACCATCATCAAATTTTAGAGTTTTGGAACCAGAGACAGAGTTATTTACATCCATGACCAAGCCATTCCAACTTTCTGGCAATGAGCACAAGATTAGAAGCGCCTTGACCTCGTCATCAAAGTCCACTTTTACAGAACTTAGTTGATTAGTAACATTATTAAATTCATTTAAGTGATATGTAATAGACCCACCTTCTGACATATTCATATTAAATAATCTCTTCATTAGAAATACCTTATTGGATGCTGAGGGTTTTTCATACAGTTTATCCAATGCGTCCATCAACTCCTTCATTGTATTTTCTTTTCAAATATTGAAAGCTACCGATGTTGACAGGCTCAACCTTATTGTTCCTTGTGCCTTTCTGTTGAGAATCTCCCATTCTTCTTCCTTCATGGTCATCTACTTCTTTGCTATTCCGCCCAATGGTAGGAATAGATCCTTCTGATATAAATAATCTTCCATATACATCTTCCATAACTGACAGTTTGGCCATTAAATTTCTTGACCCTAAACTTTCCATCTTCTGCCACTTCTCCCACTCGAACCAGGAACCCTCTTTTCCTATGAGTTACCTTTCACTCTAATACCAATTGTTAGAAAAACAGGATCATGTAGCAATAAAATAAAACAAATCCGGAAATAAAACATATAAGATACACAAATATACGTGGTTCACCCAGTGTGGGATATGTCCACCAGATAAATTGTCAAGTCCTTCCTTATTATTATCCAACAAAATGAACAGATACAACCTACAACACACCCATTGTAACTTCCTCTTGTTTCTCTCACAGTCTCCTCTCTCAAAATAAAATATTCATGATAATACATAGCCGCAATAAAATTCCCTCATAAAAGAGGGTTTCTTTCTAGGGCACAAAACCCTAAAATAAATTCTACCGTCAGATTTGCTACCTTATAATGAACGGTCCATATTGACTATGAAATTAAAATATTTTACAAGGAAAATTTTCCCAAAATTTTTCTTCAGGGGCGCTGCCCCCGAATCCCCCACTAGGGGTGGGGGGGGCGGCAACAGTTGTGGGGGGAAAAGCCTCCCCACACCCCTCTGTTAGGTAATGGGGTCCAAGCATGGCTAAAACAAACATCTAAATCAGAAAGATAATGAGGCTCCACAACCAACACTTGGATCGTATCATTGTGTTTCTATAGAAATGCTCAAATCAAGTGTATTTGTGCAAAGGATGTTCAGTGTAAATATTGCAGTATTGATGAGGGTGTAGTTGTCGATTCCTAGGATTTATAAATAACTAAATGGAAAGCCTTGTGATGAAGGCCAACATGCTTTGGCCCTACCACTTCTCTCCTTATCAAAGTTATAACTTATCTATATATGGATCGAGTCGAATTGTCTTGTGTTTAAGGTTGTCTCGGTCCAGGTCATAGTAAGAAGGAATGATTCTCATTCCTCTTTGAGAAGGATTTGAGCAACGATCCATTTCTTGGGAGCATCGAGCCAAGAGTTGAGCAACACTCCATCTCTCCTTGTGTAGAAAAGAGCATCCGTACATCTCTCGGGAGCATCCTTATGCAGTTAAGAGTAAGAGTTGATGAAGTTCTAAAAATCGACAGGGGCGGTGGGGTATAACAACCATCCATCTCTTGGGAGTATCCTTGTGTCGATACGAGTAAGAGTCAATGAAGTTCTAAAAATTTATAGAGGCGGTGGGGTACAAATTTCGAGGAAAGGTGATGGGGTACAAATATTGAGGAGGAACAACTGGTGTGTTGAGGTACAAATATTGAGGAGGAAGAGCTGGTGGGTTGAACCGAACTCATATTTCCTCTCCTCTTGGATTATCGGGCATGTGCAGAAATCGATAGATATGGTGGTTCACAAATTTAGAGGAGAACAACTAGTTGAATTGTACTACATATGTGTTATCCATTTATAGGTTATGGACACTACATACATGTTATCCATTGATAATATATGGACAGATGAAAAAAGGCTCAAGGGAACCTCCCCTTAAAATAACGCCTTTGATGTAGATATACAATATATTAAAATAGTTATTTTTCACAAAAATTGGGGAATTGTTTCATTAAAATGGTGTGGTTAAAACCACTGAGTTACAAAATACAAATTTCATGAGGTCCCAGAGACCTCCATATCTTAAGACTAGTCCAAAGTTTACAAAATTTGTGTCTGGGTCCTTAAGAACTGTCCAAAAATTTAAGCTACTTCTAATATGAGAGGTATACAACCGATAAAAGATATTGTTAATACATAAAGATAGACAAAACATGACTAATGCATTTTTAGAGTAAATAAGCTACCGGGTTCTTGTTTGATGACTTGGATTTATTGCATGTACCAATCTTCTTCAATTGGTTCATTGAGGTCTGGTATCGGGCCCACTGAGGCTTCTAACATATTCCTTGACATGTTCCCATTGCTGGTTGGTGTGGAAGATTGCCCTTGATTTTTATCGCTCTGTTCAAGATGAAAATTGAGGTCTTCAATTTGACTGTGTTGTGCATACACTTCATCCTGAAGCTGCTCGATGAGTAATAGATTCTGAGACAGTTTCAATATCAAAGGTGACCATGGAGCTGGTAACTCCATATTTCATTTTTAATCTCTGGAATTATGCGCACTCGAATTTGGGATCCAACTAGCCTTGTCCTGCTTTTTTCTCCTTAACATCTATGCTTCTACGATAGAACCAGACTACACAATGCCTTGATGATGGGGGGGGTGGGGGGATTATTGTTAGGAATCACAGAGAGGAAGGTAGCTCTATTTGAGAGACCAAGCCACACTTGGGCTGCACTAAAATGAGGGGCCACAGAGGGATAAAAAAGCAACCAGGTTAGGCTAGAAAGCCCACCCAAAAAGAGGAAATTAGTCAATTAAAAAAGAAACCACTCAGACAAAGAGACAAAAAGAAACCATTCAGACCACCTACAGAAAAATGCACGTGCCAAAGGAGAGAGGCATCAGGATTTAATTAAATTCCTAGGGTGACTCCTTCCATAATCCTTCATGGTGTCGATGCATGGCATGTTTAAATTCAAGTACGAGGGGAAATGGCAAGAGTGTTGATACATGAATATGAATAGTACCTCGTCTGACTGGAAGTCTTTGTGCCAAAGGATTTTGAAGGGTGGAGAAGAACCTGAGTTGATGCCTCCTGAGCTCACCATCCTTGTCTGATCATTTCCTCTTTCTCCCTCATTCGTTGCACCTAAATCCACCTTCCTAAAATACATGAGAGCACCTTTGCAAGGAGGAACTCCTCTCTTCCTCACGATGGCTCGATGGTACTTGTCACAGGCAGTGCAATAAACCACATGCCTTAAAATACCTCGCCCTCATGTCCAAATCCATGCGTAGGAGAGCATGCGTGACATTGGCTTGCCACGCTTCGCCCCCCATAGAACATGTGTTAAGTACTTGATNAGCAATATAGAAAAAACCACACTTTTATTATAAGAAAACCCTTGAGGTAGGGAAACACCATACAATGGATCCTATTATGGAAGGGATCCTCTCCTTTTCACTTTCCTCTTCGAGGGGGAATTATCCTATTGAGCTACCGCTCCAAATACAATAATTCTCTTCATATCTCATTACATTGCATGAATCCCTTTATATAATGCAACCAACCACGTAAGAATATTCTAGAGGAGGAACCTTCTAGAAGCATAAGTCCTCTTATATTTATTATATCTAACTAACTACCATAATGGGCCTTATTTAATACTATAGTGGACCTAGTCCACCTTACATTGAATGGCCTCCACGATGGGCCCTCCGGGCCTCCCACTACCTCTCCAGCTACCTAACATTCCATCCCCCTTATGAAATCGTTGTCCTCAATGCTTGGTGTACAACCATATACTAGGGTCCCATGGATAAGTGTGGAACATAGTGCTGAAGTAGACTAGAGAACCAGGGTCCATTTGAGAAATGAAAGCCACCATGTTGAAGTATGCCAACTTCCATTGTAAACTAGGATCCCATGTCCAAGTGCTCATGTGAACTCCACGCAGAAGATATCGGCACCCAATAACCAATTGAAAATCATTCTCCAAATACTCACACATATCATCTGGATCCAAATGAGAATATCCATACACATAGTGGGAAAGGGTCAAATTTGAATCTAGAAGGAACAATACCATTGTATAATATGCAGGCTGGACACCGATAATCATAACTAGCTCTTGATTTGTCACATTGATTTTCTCTATAGAAGGTGGAGTAGAGTCATCAAATAAAAGATGAAAGTAGTTATCATCCCAAAGATTACAATTCTCCATATACCAATCCTCACAATATTCCTCGTAATCATACCAAACATATTTTTCTTGAGTATATTATCTTGTGATGTTAATGTACATGGGATTCCTAATATATCTCTCATATGCTGCAAGTTTGATCTCTTCAATAGCTTCCATATCACAATGAAATTTTGCATTGGAGGCTTCCAATTTGCATTGTAGGGCCATGAGGGATCGAAAGTGAATATCCATGGGAAACACAACATATAAGATACCAAAATAAAGATCTAAAAATTATCTATCCAAGGGAACTAATTTGGTAGCAATCTAAGCACACTGTGAAAAGTTATGAACTGTGCAGTTCCGTCGCCGTCAAGAAAACCCCCAAAAATGGTTGATTTTATATCAACGATATCTTCACTTCTGGAGCTCCGATTTGGATGATTTTTTTTTTTTTAATTGGGTGAAATTGTGAGAGAAAATTATATTTTTGGATCTGATTACATAAAAAATAAGACAATTTGTAAAGTACTTGCTAAAAATAGCAAATTCGTTTTGCTGGAAAATAGGGGTCAAAGATAACATCATATCTCTCGAATCACAATATATTTTACAAAAAAGGAGAGGTTTTTGGATATGAACCCATGCTTGAGAAAAACCTCTTCCAGTTTTTGAAAATGCTTCTCCATATTCTCAGGATCCGCGCCCAAAAATGATGACTAAAACATGAAAACATAAAATGTGAAATTCTATAAAAATGGACCGTAAAGATTCTGTAACTATGAAACCTGTGTAAAAAATGAGAGAGGTTTGTGTTATTTATCTCATGCTTGGAAAACACCTCTCTGGGTTTTTCCAAAATCCTCTCTAGTTACTCAAGAAATGATCTTGAAGTTGACTGCAAAAACAATCATTTCCAGAACTTGCGTAGCACACTTGATTTTTCTTGAAACACGTGTAAATTAAGGTGGAAAGACTTTTTTTGACCTCCAATGTGGTACACCAATAAATTAATGTTGTATTTTTCATTCATATGTGACTACAACATTTACGTAGTGCTGGCTCGCTACACAAGTGTTGTGTATGCTTGTTTATCAACCAAAATTGAAACTGCTCAAGAGGTTGCCGCATACTGTCATCATTGTTTGAATAAGAGGCACATGGAAGTCAAAAATATGTTTCTTATAGCTATATTTTAAACTTTTCTAATTTCCTTCCTCCTTTAATCACCATTTAGGTTGCATTTGTAATGGCTCCTTTCCCCAAAAATGCAAAATTGTGAGTTTCCTACCTTCATATTTGTGTTACTTCTGCAAGTAGCTCTAGTCTTCTTTTGGCTTCATAATAAAATTGCATCTTTTTCTTTAGATGTTTGTTCTCCTTACTTAATGTTACATTCTACACCTTAAAATTCCCCACTTTCCTAAAAGGGGCTGCATTTCTATTCAATTTTGAGTGAGCATTAGAAAGGGTTGCACATGCATTGTCTATGGCTAGTTTGCATTCCTTGAAATGCTTCATGATCTTGTCCTTTGATATTCCCTTTTCTTCCTTGAGTTGTCATAAATGAATGAATATCTCTGCAAGATGGATGTGAATCTATGACAGGTGGAGAAGTGCTCAAAACCCAACAATTAAGTTTGTACAACAAACTAGAAGAGCTAGGGTTTGCTCAAAATAGTATGAAAAACCTTGATTGAGTGAGAGGCAAACTACCTAGAAAGTTATCAATGCATGGGTAATCAGAATTTAAAGGTGGTTTAGCACAGTTGGTTATTGGATATGAGATGAGGAGAAGGGACATATGCACTGCTATTTTCATAGTGAATAACACATAACAGTAGTTGCGTAGCGCGAAAGTCTGCACAACAATTGCGTAGTGAGAAACATGGTTTATGTAGCAGGTTTTTTTGAGCTTGCTCGAGAGGGAAGAAACCAACTTGCAGGTCTAGAATGCGTTCATGGGGATGAAAGATTATGGTGAAGGGTGTAGGATTTGATATGGAGATGTTTTGAGAGGTAATAGTACCCGTTTGAAGTGAAAAGACCCTTCATATCATTTAAGTGAATTGCGCAACATGCCTAAGTTTTGATCCTTCCAAGGTACATATGACATAAAGAATCATCAAGAACTTGCACTAACTTCATTACATGTTATCATGCTCATTAACATGCTTTGACAAGACCTCCGTCCTAAACTTATGACTTAATTATGACATATCATTTCCCTTATATGAAATCATTTTAAAATCAAAACAAGGACCCTTACAAAATATTTCATGATGACAAACAACCCATGGACCTTCTAATGACTCCTTCACCTTCATAATATGTGAATACATATACACACCATTGAATCAGACTTGTGATTTTGATTCTTATTCTGACATGCATCTTATCCTTCATTTGATCAATGACCTAAGGCATTTGAATTATCCCATGAAACAGAACACACACACACACACACACACACACACACACCAAGACTCAATTAGGAAAGCCTTGGTCTTCCCAAGACCAAGGTATGAATTTACAAACTTTGAACAAACTCCCAACTTTACTCAAAAATAAAGATGCTAACATGAACCATGAACCAATAAGAACATTCCACATGGAAGCAAGGAATTGTGAAACATGACAACTCGTGGAGAGAGACACATGGAATATTATTATTAGAGACACATGGCAGTATATGAATGGATAATTCATCAATGATTGGGCATGAGGTGGACGACGACGAGATTCCAATAAAATATTATTTTATTCGACAATTTTCCAAGGGACGAATCCTCCAAGCTCCATAAATTTTTCTCTTCTCGTGTTTCTTGCTAAGTTATCAAACACTTAGTATTATATATCATGAAGAATATAATATCCCAATGCATGTGGTATATAATTTTCAACCGAAAAGTATAATTTTATGAAGGGAAACACAAAACTTTATACCGTTGGAAAGGTATTTCGACGTAGAAGATGTTGATACAGGTTGTAAATGTTGAAAGTTGATTCTGCTAGCTCTGCTCAGGCAGGTAAGGGATAGATAACCTACACACACAAATTCTGCACGCGCTCATTCCTATCCTATCCTATGACATACTTAGATAACGGGGCAATAGCTTTGCGTTCTTCAAGGCGACGGGAAGAGGAAAGAAATAAATATGATGTTCCCGCTCCAGTATTCTGTG
>JASDQU010108321.1:50365-61330 GCA_032191745.1 Picea mariana
AGAGTCATGGCATGGTACGCTCGATTCTACCAGTATAATAGGGTAGGCATGGTGCGCTCTCCTTTGCTGTTTTCCTTGCCCTCCTACTGTCAAGCAAGGGGATCCTTTCGATTTGAGCTCTTCAGACCGCAGATGCTATTCACTGTTAGTGCCTAGTCAAGCAAAGAAGCGATCAGCGCAAGCAACACCTTTCAAAGCGCCAACATCTTCGAGGGAAAGGAAAAGTTAAAGTATTACTCACATAGGGTGTTACCCTATAGAGCATAACCAATCCCGTTATCCCTTCCCGGTATCTCTTTCCCTCGAAGATGTTGGTGCCCGTTGCGCTGGACTGACGAGCGAATATTGTATGAATCTTTCATCCGTATCATACGAATTTTTCATCGAAAACTCCTCCGGGAGAAGCTAGAATTCGTTCCATTCGGATATTTATTGGTCTTAGTTCGACATGGTTTACGCGTCATTGGTTCCCGGAAGAGTCAATATTTCCATCAGCTAAACCCTCTCCGACCCTGCCTTTGGACCCGTATTCCGTTCGTACACGATCGACGGAGGCCTCTTCAACATGTGTTACTATGTCTCCAGTAGCATGCTCCTACTCCGTCTTTCCCTCCATAAGTTATCAAATTTGGTGCCCTTCGATCCCCAGTTGCTACGGAGAACGAAGGGCGAGATACAATCAATTTTTTAACCTAAGTGGTTTTCGCTTCTTCCCGTTCTTGTTTCTCACTCTTTCCCGGGTAGTTCCCAATGTTTTTATTAACAGGCATCTCAATTTTCCACAATTGCATTTCAAAATGACTTATTTCATTAAACATCAAAATTAAAAGACTAAAATTAAAATTAAAAAAAAAAATACTCACAAATAACATAGGAAATACTCAAAGATTGATAATAGAGTTCACCCATATGGATTACGTCTACGGGTCCACTTCAAATGACAGTATAATTCATTCAAAATGATACAAGTGCATGATTACCACTTCAATTGAGACAATGAAATGAAGAACACTAACAACCCAACCTACTAAGCGACTATCGATTTGATTTGTGGATATTAGAAAAATTCAATCTTATAATCGGTCAAACAAAAATTCCTCTATGTGTATATGACAATATAAGGTTCAATTATCCCTCTTTTAAACTGTTATGTGGCCCTATATCACAACCGAGGAAATAAATCTATGATCTTGTCCTCCACTAGTGATCACAATTTATTAAGAAGAATATATATATATATATATATATATATATATATGATGATGATGATGATGGGAAGATCATGCATTCTCCTCAATGACTTTGGATGGGTATATCTGGCATGGATGACCTCTGATGTCTCTAGATTTTCATGAATTAGTTCAATGTAACTCTTAAATAGTTAATTGACAATGGTATTCTTTTTGTGAATGTAGGTTTTTAAAGTTGGTCATAATTGTTAGAAATTCTTCTCGAAGAAAATTGTGTGTGGAGTTTTGAAACGTCCAATATTTCAAGTGGACACTCCACCCACCAACAGGGAAATAAAAAGCTAAAATCTTGTAAAAGAGTGTTGAGGTTTAGATATATAAAGTTGAAAGGGAAGGTTATCGTTAATGCAAGGAAATAACCGTTGGGATTAGGTAGGCTAAGAAGGTCATTGAAAAAGTTGAAAATATTAAAATAATAGTAATTTTTTTGAAAAACTATAGTTCATACAAAGAAATTGAGGAGGACGAAATAAAATAATTAGAAGGGGGAAAAAGGAAATTTTTTATCAACAATATTAAAAGAGGTAGAGGAGAAAATTTTCAAAAGGCATTAAAAAAGATAGAGTATTAAAACAGAAAAGAGAGATTAGTTCTATGATAATGGAAACCTGATTATTACATGGGTAGTTGTGCTAAAATATCTGCGATCTAAGCTAGATCAAGGGTAAACAAAGAGAACAGAAGAAAGTTTCTTCAAGTTTCTCTCTGTTGATTCTTGGTCTATCTAAGATTGTATCTCTTTTAGCATAGCTTCCCATGTAATAATCAGGTTTCCTTTATCATATAACTAATCTCTCTTATTAATTGTAATACTCTTTTTAGTACCTTTTGAAATTTTTCTCCTCTTCCTCTTTTAATATTTTTGATACACTTTTTTTCCCTTTTTCCTCCTTTTAATTGTTTTTTTGGTCCTCCTCAATTTCATTATATAAATTACCATTTCTAAAAAAATACTGTTATTTTAATATTTTTAACTTTTTCAAATGACCTTATTACCTTACCTAATACCAACGAATAGTTCCTTGCATTAATAGTAACCCTCCCTTTAGAATCTATATATACAAGCGTCAACACTCTTTTACAACCTATTAGATTTGTATGTCCTTGATGATGGTTGGAGTGTCCACTCGAAACATCGATTGTTTCAGAAATCCACATAAAATTTTCTTCTAGAACAATTTCTAACAATGGTATTCTTGATTTAATCCCACACTTTCTTGATTAGAAATCCTCTTCTTCAAGTTGGCCTCTTCTTTGTGTAGGATTTAGGGTAACAAATCAATTCTCGGGGAATCCTTCTATATTACTCTTCCCCACTAAGAATATTTTGGACCACCAAAATTTTGGTTTCATTCATAAAATAAGTGAGGCTACAACTCCTTCACTTTTTCGGTTTCCATACATCATGATTTACTTGAATGTATTCCTTTCATACCCACATGGAGGTACTTTACATCACCACTTTGTGATGTCCTCTCCATCCTATCAAGAATAACATCTTCCAACAACCCATTGATATATTCAAGAGAAAAATCACCAACAAAAGGAACTTGAACTTTCTCACCTTGATCCATGATCACAGGAAGCTCATATAGTTTCAATTTTTCAACATTAATGATGCCGAGTACATAAGCATATATCGAGGTAACTGCAACTGGAAAGCATTATCACTATTTTTTTCCAAAATTTTGAATGGAAAATACCTAATTAGATTTACCTTCTTAACTTCACCTTTAACGAATTATTTTCTAATGTGTAGCGAAAATTGATCACCAACTTGGAAGTCATGATCAACCGTATGATTCTTAGGCTTGGCTTGGCTCTTTTCCAAATGTTCCTATATGACTTGATGAACCAATTGAATATTTTGGATGAAATTATTGGCTTTATTTGCATAATTACATGCATCTACCACTAAATATGTCCTAACATTGAAATCCATATAAGTCTTAGGAAAATATCCAAAATATTTCTTAAAAGGAGACCTCTATGTAGAAGAATGTATGGATTTTTTATAGGCATTCTATACACAATACAATTGTTCATCCCAAAGATTAGGATGCTTGTTATAATATCCTCTGAGTAAGTGTATCATTGTCTTTTTTACCACTTTTTGTTATCCATCAGTCTGTGGATGTAAATAAGTACTCTTATGAAGATCAGTGTCCATTAAACCCCACAAATTTGACCACCATTCCTTAAGAAAGAGGGAGTATCAATAAAATACAATGAATATGACCAAACCAAAATGAACCCAAAATGATGGAAGAACAAATACGCAGTCCCATCTCTTGTCGTGTATTTCTTACAAGGAACTAAAAAACACATTTTTCAAAATCTATCCACAACAACATATAGATAATCATGACCTTTACTAGACATAGAAAAAATCCCTACAAAATACATAGACACGCTTTCCCATGGATGAGAAGGTAGAAGTAGTGGTATATACAAGAATGAATTTTTGTTACTTGTTTTCTAGTCGAACACAACATACATCCTTTTACATATTTGGACACAATTTCATACATTTGAGGCTAATGAAAACAATGTTGTAACTAAGATACTATTTTTCCTATACCAAAATTACTAGAAATGAGAGAATTATGCTCTTCTTTGATTACATGCACTCTTTCATCTCTTGGAATACACAATTTACAAATATGATATAATAATTTGTTGTCTACCTTATAATCTAATTCTTCCACTTTAGTACCATGGATTAGTGTTTCATAAGCATCCTTAAAATCGTCATCTCTAGCATATTGTCAATATAACTTTCATGAGCTAATGAGCTATACTCTAAAAAAATGGATGCATTAATAGAAGGTCTAGATAACATATTAACAACTTTGTTTTGTATACATTTCTTATACGTGATGACCAAATGGAATTATTGCAAAACTCCCAACCATAAAATAAGTCATGATTTTTGTAGACTGGTTTGTGATTGGAGATACTGCAAAGGTTGATTATCTGTATGGATGATTTTCTCTTTTTCCATCAAATAGTGTTTCCACTTATTCACACTCTGAACCAAATCATACAATTGTTTTTCATAAGTAGGATAATTTATTACTACACTAGTGAAGTTCTTAGAATGGTAGAAAATTGGTTTCTTCTTTGATATCAACACTACTCCCATGGAATAATCATTTGCATTAGTTTCAATCTCAAATGTTGGTTGTAAATTTGGCAATGCTACAACATGGTCTATGTCGATATTTACTTTCAAGGTGTCGAAGGATTTTTTTTGTTTACCTCCCGACTTAAAGACCTTCTTATTACATGTCAAATCATGTAAAGAAGATGTAATAAAACAAAAGTTAGAAATGAACTTCCTGCAATGCTGAACTTCCCCCATGAAGATCCTAACTTTTGTTACATTATAGGCTTAAAGGTTACTACATAATGGGTTCAATTTTAGAGGGATCAATTTTCAATTAACCACTCCCTACAATATAGCCCAAATAAACTAAATATGTTTTCCCAAATTCACATTTGGACATCTTTAGGCACAATTTCTCCATTGTAAAAAAAATCTAAGACTTTCCTAACATGATTTACATGATCTTCCTTACTTTTACTGAAAATAAATATATTATGTAATTATATTATTACAAAATCATCTATGAATGTCATAAGTACATAATTCATGACTGGCATGAAAGTAGTAGGACAATTGCAAAGTCAAAAGGGCATAACCAACCATTCAAATAAACCTTGTTTTGTTTTAAAAGTAGTTTTCCAAATATCAACTTCATAAATACGTATTTGATGATAACCACTTCTTAAGTATAACTTAGTGAAATAATTTTCATTTTCCAAATGATCCAATGAATCACCAATACAAGGAATAGGGCAATGACTCTTCACCATAAATTTTTTCAATGCCTATAAATACGCACATAATATCCATGATCTAGGTGGACATCGATGGACTCCCACCTATTCCACTAGCTCAAACTATAGTTTGAAAGTTTCCATCTTGGGATTTTTTCTATAGTTTTTTGGTTCCCAAACTTGTGGGGTCGTTTTGACGCCCTAAATAATTATTTTTTGACTTGGAAATGCTTAATAGATGTCAAAAGAATGTATTGGGTCATTCATAATATGTACTCCTTAGATATATCTTTCCGATGGAGTACTAAGTGCCCAAAATGGAGATTGTATGCAAAAATTTCAGCCTCGGGAATTTGACGTATCAACTACCCCCGTGGAGGCCCATAATCCTTTTGGTGTCAAATTTGGGAACAAAATTTCATCTTCTGGGGTTAAGGTTTTGTAATTTTAAGGTTTTATAATTTATGCTTTATGTTAAAAAGGCCTTTGGAGTCTCATTGTAATCAACTTCTTTCGAATGAGTGTAGTTGATACATCTCTCTTCAAGGATAAACTACCACCATTCTAGCTAGCTTTTGTGCTTTGCATTTTACATTTTTTTGTGTTATAGACACTGATTAATATAATCTGAGTTTTAATAGACTATTTTGTTCTTTGCAATATCTATGTGTATTTCCTTGTTATATCTTTGTTATATTTCTACCTTATGTCATTCTCAAATTAATATGAATCGATGGTATTACAACAATTTGATCCTTTTCATTCTCAGTGCATGTCCTCAACTAGTTCAAGTATAGAGAGCTAGGTCTCTAGCTTGTTTCTCTTGAGGAAAATGACTCTCTCCCACCCAAGAAACCTCCCATGGTGGAAGAAAAATGGGACAACAGAGTAGGAGATCCTATCAAATTGTTTCTCAAGGAATACCTCGTGTGACAAAGGAACAAGATGATGGATAATTTCACCCATATTGTTCAATGAATCTCAATAAAAAAATAGGAACCTTCAACCAATTATCACTTTAAAGGCACAAATTCATTTAATGTATAAATTTAATTTGACATTCCTTTATTTGAAGGATAAATAGACACTAATGCTTTGGAAAAATGGTTAAGTCTACTACAGGGTTATTTCTCTTTCCAAATTTTTTCCAACTGTGAAATAATCACCTTCATAATCCTTGAGGCCCTTCTTGTTTTCAGATATTGGTGGGAGAGTTACCGTGAGAAACCATGTTGAAGATGAGCCTACAATTTTTGGCCCAATACCCAATTGGGAGGATTTTTTCAATACAAGACCTGGGAAGTGTTTTTGTCAAACAGCAAGGATGATCGATGTTCAATGAGCCAATGCTCATGCATCAACTGAATTAGTGAGGATTCTCATTCTCAAATCGAAATCGCTGATGGTCGATGGTCAGGTCGACTGGTTTGGAGGTTGTACAAATTGGTCATTGGGAAGTTGGGACTATGACCGACGGTCAAGTCGATAGTTTGGGGAAAGTGTTGTGCGCACCAAAGGAAAAAATTGTTTGTTGATGGACGATGGAGCAAAGATCAATGACTCATATTTCACTTGATATAAGATCGAAAACTCATATTTAAGGTCAATTAATAGAGTAAAAAAATCAATTTTATGCAATTTTGTTTGGTTTTCGAAGGTCATTAACTTGTGAGTCATTTTATAGGGCCTAAACCACATTTTTAGTGGGGAATGTTTTATGGACTAAATCACATTTTTTGCGGGAAATTTTTGACGGCATGAGTACAACCATTGGAAATATATTTCAGAGAAGAATGAATCAAGGGAATACAAATTTGAATTTTTGCAATGTGTCCTTCATAAATTTGTGAAGGAATAACTTGTATTCTAATGGATGAAATGTTTTACGCTATGCATGTTCTAAAAGTAATTATTGCATGTACATTTATTACAGAATTAGAGGTATAGGAACACAAATTTGGTTCTTATATGTGGACTGGATCTATGGAAGATGCTCAAGGATCTTACATTCATGAGGAAGAGATCATAGGTCTACCTGTCAGCATTGGGAATGTTGAGACATAGTCAAGTGGAAGAAGATATTGACATGATCTTTTCACTATGATAAGCGTGCATAGGGAAGTCCATAGCTATAGAGATGATAATCAAAAGATTATTAAGGCTCAAGAGGATATACTTCAAATCTTAAATGCATTTCATAAGTAAGTAAACAATGACTCTAGAACTAAGCAAGAAGCTAGTGCTAGACAAGTGTATGTGTCTAGATCCCATAGAAAAAGGGATGATCATGGGAATGATAGGTGGTCAAGAAGCATGAAAAAGTGCCATCCTTATCCAAAGATTACAGAAGAAGAACTCATGCAAGTTCTGGGATCAAAAGAAACCAAAGTGTGTCTCATGTTTAGAGGCATAGGAGAAGGCCTAAGAAATACATCTTGCAAGGTGAAGTTAGGAAGATTAATTCACCAACTTTGAATGGTCAGCACATGAACGGAGAAGAGTTTGAGGCATGGATGTTGTAGATTACCCCTCCTGAGTTGAAGCTAAAATTACCACCTACCACTTGCAAGGAGAGGAATTCATGTGGTGGGATCAACTTAAGAAATAAAAAAACCTTGATGAAAAGAGGATGTCATAGAGGCATTTGAAAGCATATTTCTGAGAGAAATATTTTTCTAAGCATTACTATGAAATAAATATGAAAGAGTTATTTGAACTCAACTTGGGAAGTATGAAAATGGATGAATATGAGAAGAGGTTCTTTCAATTTTTGAAGTATGTTGACTTCATCAAGGATGATAAAGTTAAAATTAAAAGGTTCCTAAGTGGGTTAACCTCATTCTATAGTGAGAATATTCAATATGATAACCCCAAAAAAATTGAGGAAACCATAAGGAGAGCAAGACATATTTATGAGGAAAGAAAAGGAAGGTAATTTTTCCAAAAATATTGGAATGAAAAGATGAAGGATAAAAACGATCAATGGTAGAAGGGTTTTAAGACAACCTTTTTCAATAAAAACACCTAAGAAAATCAACAATGCCAATCATCCCAAAATGAGTGCAATACTACAGATTCATTTGGTTAAAGGCCAAGGCAGTACCCTGTATAATGTTGGGGATGTGAGGGAAATCACTTATATAGGGACTTCCCTCACAAAGGGGAAAGAATGAGGATCATCCACAACATTCATGAGGATAAAAACAATGGAGGACATTGGAGGTAACATTCCAAGGATTTATCCAAACTTGGACAAGAATCAAGTAGAATATCAATCCCCCATGATTGAAGTGGAAGGAAAGATTGATAACCAGCCCATAGTAATTTTAATTTATTCTGGAGCTAGCCATAGCTACATAAATGCTAACATTGTTGAAATATTTCAGTTACAAAGGAGTAAGCATAAGAAACATTGGTTCATTTACTTATCCACATGGGCTATGAGAAAGATCAACGAGTTGGTTAAATATTGTCCAATAGACATGAAGAGACTCAACATAAAGGTAGCTGTAAACATCATACCATTGGGTTGGTATGATTGTCTAATTATGATGCAGGAGCATCGCCAATGTCAAGCGAGCGTGGGGCAAGTGCCAATAGATTTTAGACACATGATAAATTGTTTAAAAACTTTTAAAGATGGATGCGCCAAACCTAAATGTAATAGTTAAGGAGAGGTGTACTTATAGATTGTAATTAGACCTTGAGCGACCCGCTCTCATCTGAAGAACTAAGAAGGCATTTATGTTAGTAGGTAACTTTGAATTCTCAGATTAGACAGTTTTAGGAGCAGAGGGAAAATGGATATAGACACCCTCATTGTATTATTGTAGAATAGGGGGAGAACATTGGCAAGAGAGGGGGATACAGAGCTGGAATAGAGAAACTGTGTTTGAAAAAAACCCATGTATAGAGATTTGAGTTAATAGAAGAAGTCTTAATTTAGATTCATGGTGTTGTATTTGTTTCTTGTATGTGTATGTTCAATGGTATGTTCATGGTTTTACTCTTTCTATTATACATTTGCTTTCTATTCTGTGTATGAATGATTTCAGGATTATGTTTGAAGTCTGAGAAAGAGAGAGTTAGGAAATGAGTTTCAATTGTTTCTCTGTCTGAGCGAGAGTTCCTTCAAGGAGTGCAGTTGAATTGTCTGCAAGGAATGTGTTGACAAAAGGGTTCAGAGGTTTTGTCTCTAAAAGCTCAGATATGTTAGTTTTTGTTCTCATTTCCTCTGAAGGGCAGATTTGACACAGGAGTCATGCAAGGTGTGCACAGACCAAGCTTGAATCCATGGTTTGAAACTTGAGAAACTATTGAAGGACTCTTGCTGCAAGGAGTGCACAGAGTCGAAGGTGTTCAACACTAAAGTGTTTGAAGGTTTTTCACAAGGAGTGCATGCAAGAGTTTCTTGAAAGACTCAAAGTCATGGAAAACCTTAGAAGGATTCGAACCTGCGAATTCATCGAAGGGAAGAGACAGACAGTCAAAATTCTTCGTAGAGAATCCACGAAATCCCACCAGCCATCCAATCTGACAGAGAAGCAAGGAGGTTATGATTGTTTCCAAGGTTCAAGCTTATGGGATCGTGAGCCATCAGATCCTCACTTAGATACCCATCAGTCGTGGGATCTGATAGGAGTTGCACGAGGGTTAAACTCTCACAAGTAGAGTGAAGATCCCGAAAGGCATCGGGATATCGGGACTTCAGGATTCAGGATATCGAAAGTCTCAAGGGCAGGAGATCGGGTCTCTTCACAGTGAAAATCCCAATCTTGATCTGGACCATCCATCTGTTGAGACAAGTGGTGGAGATCAAGAACCCGTTTGTATTTCGGCTACAGGGGTTTTGAGTTGACAGGGAAACTGCAACATCGGGGAATCGCAAGTCGAAAAATCCTGAGACTGAATCAGGACCGTCCGTCAGTTGAGACATGTGGGCGACGATCAAGAACCCTTCAGCATTTTTCATGTCAGGATTTTGGGGTTCTAGAGGATAGGAGGATATCGACATTTGATTTTTCAAAATTATGAAATGATCGAGGACTGTCCATCATAGGAGGATGCATGGCAGAAATCTGAGAATTCGAAAAAAAAATCTCGATAAGAGAGTCCATCGACATTTTGGGATTCGTCGTTTCGCAAATCCTGAAGACAGGAAGAACGAACATTTCAGAACTGTGAAGTCCGAAACCCTAATGGGGTGGAAGGCTCTGTTGTGGGGCCAGCTGATGTCATTTCATCATATCAGAGGATTGGAAATCAGAACTTTGGGAGTTCCAAGAGAAAGAACCCATAGGCATTTCGGTGTTTCAAAACCCGAAATCACGAAACGAAGAGGACCATCCATCTTGAGGGGATGCGTGGAAAAAATCTAGGTTTTCGAAGGAAAATCTCGAAAGGGAAACCATTTCGGGAAATCGAGACTCAGAGGATCGGGAATCCTAAGGACAAAGGGTCCATGCGTTTCGACATTTGAAAGCCCGAAATCACGAAAGGCATAGGACTGTGGTCATATGGAAGAGTGGTCACATGGACCAAAAGGTAGCCATAGGGACTAGACGCTGTTGAAGCCATTTCGGCATTTCAGGATATCAGAGATCAGGGGATCGAGAAGACTGAGGTTCTCGACAATAGGAATTGCAAAAACCTGAAACCCAAAATTTTTGTCGGGAAGAGATCAGGTATGCATAGAAGCTGTGACAGGGGAAAAGGAAGGACCTGTGAATCGAATTTTTAACAGAGATTCTAGTGAGGAATCGAAAGAGCCACTTCGGCTCGATGGTGAAATTAGAACGATCCGTTAAGACTAGAAGGTCTGCGCAGAGGCTCTGCCGAGGCAGAGGGGCCTAGTCTGCGTCAAGTTTGGTAT
>JASDQU010108321.1:62407-73108 GCA_032191745.1 Picea mariana
GGAGAAAAGTTGGTTTTACATCTAATTATTCAATATGGAAATGTTCTACTGCCACAAGACTTAAAATAGTCCTAATTGAAATCATTTTAACAATAGGAGAAAATATTTCATCAAAATTTATACCTTTCTTTTGCGCAAGCCCCTTTACAACAAGTCTAGCCTTGTACCGCTTTTTTCCTCCATCTTCTTCCTTCAACTTATAAACCCATTTATTATGCAATGCTCTTTTTCCTACAGGCAACTAAACCAAATACCAAGTTTGGTTATTTACCAGGGAATCCATTTCCTCTTTCATTCCTTGCTCCCACTTCTTTTTAATGTCTACCTGCATTGCCTCTTCATAACATTTTTGTTCACCAGAATCAGTCAACAATAAATAATACAATTAAGGAGAGTATCATTCAGGGGGTCTACTTAACCTGGCAGATATTCTAACAACACTTGCAGGAGTTTGAGGTACATGTTGCTCCTGATGTTGTACATTTTGATTTTCTGTTACCTTTGGAATTTATTTTTCAGTGATCTCATCAAGTAGTGTGTATTCTGGTTTTTCTTTTTCATGTTTCTTTCTCTGCAACTGATCTTTGTACATGACCTTCTCATTGAATATGAAATATCTATTTCTAATGATTTTGTGATTTTCATAATCCCATAAGAGATAACCAAAATCATTAACATTGTATCCAAGGTACACTTCTTCGATTTTGCCTTAAGATTTGTTCTATTTTCTTTATCAATGTGGACAAATGCTTCACAACTGAAAGTCTTAAAAAAAGAATAGTTTACATTTTTACCTATCCATGCCTCCTCTATAATTCTACCAACCAAAGAGCTTGAAGGTCCTCTGTTTATTAAGTAAACAACAATATCTACAACATCTGCCCAGAACTGTAAGGGAAAACTAGCATGCAATCTCATACTCCTTGCACGCTCCATGATTGTCTTGTTCATCCTTTCTGACACACCATTTTCTTGTGGTGTTCCTGGAACTGTCTTCTCTCTATGAATCCCATGGTATGAATAGTAATCATTAAACTTCTTGCTGCAATAATCACCTCCATTGTTTGATATGAGACACTTCAACATTTTTCATGTCTCATTCTCAACCAAAACTTCCCATTTCTTAAAAGTATCAAAAACATCATATTTTTGTCGAATACAATAAACCCAAGTTTTTCTAATTTCATCATCAATAAAAGTAACATAATAACGAGAGCCACCAAGAGATGATACCTGAGTTGGTCCCCATACATTTGTATGCAAAATCTCTAACATTTCACTCTTTTTTTCTTTTTCGACTCTAAGAAATCTGATTCTCTTATGTTAGAGATTTTGCATACAAATGTATGGGGACCAACTCAGGTATCATCTCTTGGNATACCTACCTTCTCTCCTTTTGTTATCACCAGTGATCCTTTGGTGACCTTCCACACCTTATCTATAAATATCGATATACAACCTTCACTTTCCAACTGCCCTATTGAAATCATATTTTGCCTTAGATATGGAACATGTCTTACCTTTTTTATCAAACATTGGTTTCCATTCCTTTGCTTTATTTTTACCTTTCCCATTCAACAATTTTTCATGGTGCATCATCACCCAAATGAACCTATCCAAAATCACCTTGAACATAATCTAGAAAATGTTTCCTACGGGGTGTGGCATGAAATGAAGCCCCTGGATCTACTACTCAAGACTCAGAAATGTTATCTACATAAAGAATCAAAGAATCTTGTAACACATCACCTGTTACATTTGCTTCCTGATTTTTCTCCTACTGTCCATCTCTTTGTTTCTTTGGAGATCTGCAGTATTTCTTCATATGTCCTTTCTTTCCACAATTCCAGCACTCTATCTTTCCAATTATGGATTTAGATCTGCCCTTCCTATCATTCCCGCATTTCATTGGGCCCTTTCCTCTATCCTTTTGTCTTCCCCTGTTCTCCATGTTTAACGCATTACATGATGTCTCACATGTGCTTTTCCATCACATTTCCTTGCTAAGGATAACAGCAACAACATCATCAAATTTTAAAGTGTTTGAACCATAGAAAGAGTTACTTACAACCATGACCAAGCCATTACAACTTTCTGACAATGAGCACAATATTAGAAGAGCCCTAACCTCATCATCAAAGTCTACTTTTACATAACTTAGCTTATTATTAACTATATTAAATTCATTTAAATGATCTGCAACAGACCCACCTTCTGACATCTTCATACTAAATAATATCTCCATTAGAAATATCTTATTGGACACCGAAGGTTTTTCATACAGTTTAGCCAATGCGTCCATCATCTCCTTCGTTGTCTTTTCTTTTGAAATATTGAAAGCCACTGACGCTGCCAATCTCAACTGTGTCGTTCCTAGTTCCTTTCTGTCAAGAACCTCCCATTCTTCGTCCTTCATGGTCGGCGGATTCTTTGATATTTCACCCAATGGTAGGAATAGATCCTTCTGATATAAATAATCTTCCATTTGCATCTTCCATAAATGGTATTTTTGGTCGTTAAATTTCTTGACCCTGAACTTTTCATCTTCCGTCATTGCTCCTGCTCGAACCAGGAACCCTCTTTTCCTGTGAGTTACATTTCTCTCTGATACCAGTTGTTAGAAAAACAGGATCGTGAAGAAATAAAATAAAACAAATGCAGAAATAAAACATAGAATATACACAATACAATAGAGACACAGATATGCATGGTTCACCTAGTGTGGGCTACGTCCACCAGAGAAATTTCCAGGTCCTTCCTATATTATTATCCAACAAATGAATGGATACAACCTACAACACACCCGTTGTAACTTCCTCTTCTTTCTCTCATAGTCCCCTCTCTCATATTACAATATTTGCAATGATACATAACTGTAATACATTTCCCTCATAAAAGAGGGTTGCCTTCTAGGGAAAAAAAACCCTAACAAACCTTCTACTGTCAGATATACGACCTTATAATGAACGGTCCAAATTTACTATGAAATTACAATATACATTTACAAGGAAATTTTTTCTTCGGGGGCCCACTTTCCCCTGAACCCCGCAAGAGGGGAAAGCCCCCATGTACTCCCCTGCATGGAGTGTACATTCTTCTGAGGTGTAAAGTCTTCATGGGGTATAAACATGGATGAAAACAAAAATATTTGGATCGGTAATATAATCAGGCTCCACAACCAACAATTATCTGTGTTTCATTTCCTTAACCCTTTATGTTGTAAATACATGTTGAATCTGGAATACCATGCTCTGGGAGCCTATTTGAGAACATACAAGGCCTTCTTCAACCTACAAACATAATTTTCATTCTCTGACAACAAAAATCCTTATGGTTTCTCAATGTGGACTTCTTCTTCTAGATCCCCAATCAGGAAGGTTGATTTCACGTCCATCCGATACACTTTAATATTCTTGGAGCATGCATAAGCGAGGATCAATCTGATTTCTTCTGTTCTGGAAACTAGGTCAAACGTCTCTTCAAATTTGATACCTTCAACCTTAACATGTCCTTTACATATCAATCTAGCTATGATCTTAGTAACCTATTCATCTTCATTCAATTTGTTTTTGAAGACCCACTATGTGTCGATCACATTCTTGTACCTTGGCCTTGGAACCAATTCCCAAGTGTCATTCTTATCTATCTGATCCAACTCTTCATCCATGGATTTTATCCAAAATTAATCCTTTCTGGCTTCTTCAAAGTTGTTTGGGTCAATCGAAGATAAGATTGTTAGGTGTAGTTATTCTGGTGAATGAATTCTTCTTCTAGTCTCAATTTCAGCATCTTTGCTCCCGATAATCTGATCTAATGGATGATTCTTCTGTATTTTTTTTCTAGGTGTCTTTGGAATTAATTGTTGTTCTTTCTCTTCTACTTCTAAATGATCATATTCATCTTCTTGTTCTGCTGCTTCTTCTTCCTTTGCTTCTTCTTCATGAACTTGTTCCATTGACTCATTTTCTTCTTCCTTTATTTTTCATCCACTTGTCTCATCAATCATCACATTGATGTTTTCCACAACTTTGTTGATCCTTAGATTGAAGCATTTGTATTCTTTTATTTTGCTTGAGTGCCCAAAAAGTATGCCTTTTTCCACACGAGAATCAAACTTTCCCATTCTTCCATCTTCTCTTTTGATGTAGCATTTTCTTACAAAAACTATGAAGTGCTTCACATTCGTTGGTCTTCCTTTCCATACCACATAGGTAGTTTTATCAATCTTGTTTCTGAGCATTACTCTATTTTGAATATGAACAATTGTATGCACCGCATGTGCCCAAAAGACAGCTATCAACTTGGAATCCATTAGCATAGTTTGAACCATTTCTTGTACTATCATGTTCTTCCTTTAGACGACTCCATTCTGTTATGGTGTCCTAGAAACAAAGAATTGTCTTTTTATCCCATGCTTGCTACAAAAATCCATAAATTCCTTTGAAGTAAACTCTCCTCCATTGTCCAATATCAAACATTTGATTTTCAAATTTGTTTCATTTTCAACCATCTCCTTATATATTTTGAAGTTCTCAAATGCCTCTAACTTCTTCCTAAGAAAAAAAAACTGCAGTCATTCTTGTATAATCATCAACTAATAGAATAAAATATTGCTCACCTTTTAAACCCTTTGTTCTATTTGGTCCAACTAGATTAGTATTCCCTATTTCCAACGATCTTGTTGTGGAGTATTCCTTTGATTTGAACTCGGTCTTTGGTTTCTTTCCTTGTTGACAATGCTTGCATAAAGTGTCGGTTGGCTTCTTGATCTAGGGAATTTCTCTAATTTCTTCCTTTTTTCTGACTTTGACAAGGTTATCAAAGTTTATGTGACCCATTCTTCTATTCCATAGCCAAACTTCATCTTCATTTCCTAGACAACACTTTTCATTTCCAATTTCACTTAATACATATATGTTTCTTGAATTTCTTACAGTTGTTGCAACCACTCTATCTGAACCTACTTTTCTTATCTCACATTTTTGTGAATCAAACATAATTTTGTGACCATGGTCACACATTTGACTTACACTCAAAAGATTGTGTTTCATATCTTCCACTAGTAGAACATTCTCTACCTTGGTATCCTTATTTTCAATTCTGACTGTGCATCTTCCAACAATTCTATTTTATTTTTATTTTCCAAAGGAGATTGATCCATATCTTTCCTTGGTCCAGGTGGATATCAATGGCCACCCACCTATTCCACTGGCTTGAAAAAAATTTCCACCTTAGCAGTTTTTTTATAGTTTTTCAGGTTCCAAACTTTCGAGGCCATTTTGAGGGCCTGAACGACATTTTTGGGGGATTTGGGGCCCAGGTGATTGTAAAGACATTATCCTAGACCAGTCGAAAATAATTATTCTTGGTTATACCTTTCCAATGGTGTATCGAGCGCCCAAAACGAAGATTGTATGCAAAAGTTACACCCTCGGGAAGTTGACGTATCAACTACCCCCACCTGGGCCTGCAAACCTTTTGGCTCTTCATATTCTGGGGTTAAGGTTTTGGATTTTACTTATGTTAAAAATTGTTTTAGAGCCTCATTTTAACAATCATCATATTGTGAATGCGAGTAGCCGTCACATCTCTTCTCAGAGATAAGTTGCCACCATTCTAGTGAGTCTTTCACTCTGTATTTTTACAGCCTTTGTACATTTTTGCTCGTTAATAGAAATTGTGTATTAATGTATCGCTATGTTTATGGTTGCATCTCTGATAAATTTTTGTTATATTATTGGATATCTAAGATATATCTATACATTTTTTTATTATATCTCCTCTCTCATTTCGTGCTGAAAAATAATATGGATCAATGGTAGCAGAGCAAGTTGCTCTTGATCGTTTTTTTCAATGCATGTCCCCAACGAGGTTCAAGTATAGAAAGTTGGGTCTCAAGCTTGCCTATCTTGAGGAAAATCTCTCTCACACGCCCAAGAAACCCTCCATGGAGGAAGAAAATAAAAATGATAGAGCAGAAGATTCTATTAATATATTGCTTGAGCAAGCTCTCACACGACAGAGAGATGAAATGATGGAGATTTTTTCCAACATCCTTCAATGCCTACCGATAACAACAGACGCGTCTTCATCAAGCGACCACTTTGGAGGAACCTCATCTTTCAAGGTACAAGTTAATTTTGATATTCTCGTTTTTGAAGGACAGATAGATGCAGATTCCCTAGAAAAATGGTTAAATCTGCTAGAAGGTTATTTCTCTATTCATAATTTCTCCAACAGGGAAAATATCACCTTCGCACTCCTTAAGTCTATCCCCCATGTCAGACATTGGTGGGAAACTTACTGTGAGCAAAGTTCCACAGAGGAGTCTGGAATATATGAGGTCGAGCCCACTTGGGATTTTTTTGTGGATGTGGTCAAGGAACAATATTACCTTGTTGGCAACTATGAAGACCAATACATGAGATGGACCACGCTGCATCAAGAGAGGGTCCAAGAAGTTTCAAAGTTCATTAACACCTTTCATACCTTGCACACCAAGCTAGGTATCAAAGACTCTGAGAGACATTTGGTTCTGAAATACCACGGGGCTCTACACAAATACATTCAAACTGAAATGGATTTTCTGGACATTTCATCACTCGGTGTTGCTTATAGATATGTTGTTAAAATCGAGCAGAAATTTAAGCACCAGAACAAGAGGGAGTTTGGGTCTGCAAATCCGCAACAACCAAAGTATGGTAAAGACATCCATAATAACCAGCCTTCAGAAAACCAGTCCAAGCCTCAGGAAAAGAAGGGTAATGGAAAGACAGAGAAGGACACTAGAAAATGGTGTGATTTCCACAAAATCCCCTAGCACGACACCAATGAATGTCTCTCAAAACAGTCAATGGTGGTTGATATCAAAGACAAGGAGTCGAACCCTGATTCAGAATATGATTCAAAAAATATTGATAGAAGACAGATCATCGACGTAGACCCCATTGTTATTTTCACGACTGCAACAATTCAACTAGAAGAACCAATAGATGATGAAGAGGGGGAGCACCTTTTTCATTCATAGATGTGGGTGAAGGGGACCCCAGTGCATTTTATTGTTAATAGTGGAAGCCAAAAAAAAACTCATGTTAGCAGAGGTCGTCAAACAGTTGGGATTGTCGACAACACCACACCTGCAGCCATACAACATCGAGTGGCTTCGCCAGGGACGCGATCTCCATGTCATCCAATAGTGTTGATTGACATATAACATCTAGTTGTTCAAGGATAAGGCATTATGTGATGTTTCCCCACTGGATGTCTGTGATGTTTTGTTGGGCCATCCATGTTTGTGGAAGCGCCATGTTATTTATAAGTCTCGACCTTGTAGTGTCATTATTACTCTGGGGGGTCATCTCTACAGGATACCAGAGGTAGTTCCAACTATTATCCCACCTAAACAATTTCACAAGGTAGTATATCATACTACAAAATTCATCTTCTTCATAATCTATTCAAAGGGTGAACAGAAGGACAATGCAACCACTACAGCCTCGATCCAAGCACCTTCTATCCAACAGAAGCAAGTCAAAAAGATTGCAGAAAAGCATAAATATTCCTTCTACACACAGTCATCTCAGGTATCCCGACTAGTTAAAAATTTCCAACCCAATAAGCCACAAGTTCGTGACAGTCTTCAACAAGCTAAGAAGCGCGACTTCTCCAGCAAGGGAAGCAACTCACCAAGGTTCAAGTTCAACAAACACTTCACCCACTCTACCAGAAACTCAACGCAATGGAGACCATTGCTTCCTAAGGAGGGAGGATTGATCCAGGTGGATATTAGTGACCACCCACCTATTCCGCTCGCTCAAAAAACAATTTTCCACCTTCACAGTTTTTCAATAGTTTTTTGGGTTCCAAACTTCTGGGCCCATTTTGAGGCCCTAAACGAAATTTTTTGGGGATTTGGGGCACAGGTGAGTGATAAAGACACTATCCTACGCTATTCAAAAATTTTTCTTCTCAGTTAGACCTTTCCAATGGTGTATCGAACGCCCCAAACAAAGATCATATGAAAAAGGTACACCCTTGGGAAGTTGAGGTATCAACTACCCCCATCAGGGCCCGCAAACCTTTTGGATTTTCATCTTCTGGGGTTAGGGTTTTGGATTTTACTTATGTTAAGAAGGACTTTGGAGCCTCAATGTAACAATCATCATCTTTTGAATGTGATAAGCCACCACATCTCTTCTTATATATAAGCTTCCACCATTTTAGTGAGTATTTCACTCTGTATTTTTACAGTGTTTGTACATTTTCACTCATTAATAGAAATTGTGTATTGCTATATCTCTGTGTTTATGGTTTCATCTCTGATACATTTTTGTTATGTTATTGGATATCCAATATATCTCTATACATTTCTTTATTATATCTTCGCTCTCATTTCGTGCCGAAAATAATCCGGATCATTCATTTCTCAAGGTTTAAAACTTGTCTACATCACTTGTCATGTACTTTGAGCAGCCACTGTCAACATGCCAACCATGTTTCCTGTGTTTATCCCTTATATAAAGTGTGCACTTTTCATTGTTGAACTAATTCTTCTTTCTCATCCATATCCTTTTAGGTTCATGTTTGTGATCATTGTTATGGTGTTGTGATACTCTTGGAGGAACTGCCATTCTACAATATTTGGCCATTTGTCCAAATTTGTTGCACTTGTAGCATTCTACTTCAGTTCTCAAGGATTAAAACACATTGTAGTTTCTTCTTTGTGTTTCACTATGCCTTATTGGATAACCATTTTGTGCATGACTTTCATATATGTTTATGTTTCTTCTATTTTCTCTGCAATTTACAGCCTTATGTCCAAAATTGTTACATGAATAATATAAACCAAAGAAGATAGTTTGATACCTAGGAATTGAAGATATTCTGAAAGAATTTACTCTTATGAATCCTTATTCTTCTTGAGGCCTCCCTGTTTCTTACTGTCATTGATTCTGAAATATGAATCTTCCGGGTGGAGGAGTGTCTATGTCATCTCCCTTCTAAAACTTCTTGTCTCCTTTGACTATCTATGCATAGCTTTTTGGTTGTGTTTCTTGATTTGTTGTTTTGGAGCTTGATCCATTTTCTATCTGGTTGTATCCAAGTCTGGACTTGTCATGATTTGTCCTATGACTACTGATAATATTGTCCAAAACTTTGGAGTTGTTCTCCATGTTTTCCTCTTGAAAGTATTTTATCAATGTAACAATCTCTGCTTCCAAACCACCAATGATATTGTCTTTTTCTTCCAACCATTCTTTGAGTGATTCTTCAATTCATTTGTCTTCTTCAAATTGGATTTTTAATTTAGTGATCATTTGCTCTAGTTCTTCAGAGTTGGAATTTTGATTTTCCTCTTTTCTTTTTAGTTCTTCCTGTAATGACTTTTTTTTCTTCTTTTCCCTTTTTATAACTTCTATGGCACTTAAAAATTCTTCTTTGTAGTCAACTTCTGCATCCTCGTATTCTTCTTCAGTGCCTTCTTCATCGAAGTCTTCTACTACCATAAATAAAACCATTTATGTCTCACTTTCACTGACTTCATCTTCGTCTGATGAGGTGTTGTCTTCTTTGGTGCAAAAGTTTTTCTTGAAAAAAAAAATTGGTTCTTTTTCCTTTGTATATTTTTTTGTTATTTGAATCGTCTTCTTCATTTCTTTTATTTTTCTTATGGGGTCATTTGTTAGAGAAATGACTAATATCATCACAATTAAAACAAATCAATGGAATCTTACCTCTATATTTGTTGACGGTTCCCTTTTTCAATCTCCTGACGAAGTTGACTACTTCTTCATCATCTTCTGAGATTTCAATCTTGCTTCTATCTAACTTTGACTTTTGCTTTGCCTTTTGTTTTTCTTCTTGGATGCTATGTTGCTTATTTTGTAATTGGATTCTCCTGTTCAGTTCTCATTTCATATGCTGTGAAAATTCCATGTAGTTCATTCATGCTTATCGAATTCAGATCTGTTATTTCTTCTAGTGTTGAGATCTTAGGGTCAAATCTCACTGGAAGAGATCTTAGAACTTTTTGAACAATTATAGATCCATCAAATTATTCTCCCAATCCTCTAATTTCATTCACTGTTTCATCAACTCGTAAAAAATAGGCTACAATTTTTTCATCTTCCTTCATCTTCAGTTGTTCAAATTGACCTTTGTAAGTTTGAATCTTTGCTTCCTTGAATTTTGTGTCTCTTTCATAAACATTCTAAATTTTGTCCCAAATCTCCTTTGTTGAGTTGAAATTTATAACTTTGACATATACCGAATCAACCAAACCATTCAGGATAGCATTTTTGGCTTTTGAATTATTTAGACTGAGTTTCCTTCCATTTTTATTTGTTGGACGAACGACAGATTCTTTATATCCATCTACTATTGATTGAAAAATATCAAATCCATATGCTTGTACATATTTTTTCATCCTTCTATTCCATAATGCATAGTTATGTCCATCAAACTGTGGTATTCCATTTTTATACATATTGTTTCTCTCAATGATCTACCTTCCTGTGGTTAAACTGATTCCTGAAGGAACTTGCTTTGATACCAATTGTTGGATTACTGAGAGAGAGGATGAATCACTAATAGAGAAATTATAATACTTTTTGAACATAGTATATAACTGTTGTTTATCTTTATGATCAATTTATCATTATCATTCAACAAGTGTAGAATAAATAAACCATGAATAATGAG